>ML681978.1:1713252-1881736 GCA_007922195.1 Podocnemis expansa
GCTTCAGGCGGGGGTGCCTGCAGTCCCCCTCTGCTGGCCAGGGGCTACCCCCCAGCAACCTGGCCAGGGTGCTGAGGGTTCCCTGGCCAGGGTGCTGAGGGAGGGTGGCCCTTCCTCCCAGGGTGCTAAGCACCCTGGGTGGAAGGGTCAAATGGTGTTTTGAAACAGCTGTTGTTTCGAAACAGCATGTCCCGCTGGCATTGATTCAAAAGGAGTTGTTTAACAACTCCCTTTCGAAACAAAAGCAGGTTTAACCTGTTTCGACAGAACGGTTGCATTTCGAAACAAGCAGTTTGTTTGTTTCGAAATGGCCGTACATCATGTGGCCATGGCAGTTCTTATTTCGAAACAACCCCTGTTGTTTCGAAATAAGAACTGTGTGTGAACATACCCTAAGGCTGTTACTAATTACATTCACAGATGGAAATAGTGTTTCTCTAGCACTACAGCATTCAATACAGATACAGAATTCAAACAGCCCAAAACAAAGAGGTTTTGATTTGGGCATGATGTGAAGAAGAAGGAAAATAAAACACTTGGAATTAGCCAGTTAAGTCAGAAATTATATGCAGCTTTACACCTACAACTCCCGCCCCCCAAACTCTCACCACAACTTTTTTTTTTTTTAACCTATTGTCATTTAGCAGTTCAACAGCTCCAGGCAAAGGAATTTCAAACCTGTTCTACTAGCATAACATCAGCCTCTTTTTTGAAAAGACAGGAGCCATTCTCCACCCCCTGAACCAAACCAGCCAGGTTATAATTTTGAAGATCCAAACCCCAGGTAGATTTTGACCTGGAATAATTTTATCCAAGCCATCAAATCATGGGATACAGATATAATAGCAGTCAATGGAAACAATGGATCTGCACTTGCCAGGTGACAGGGGTTGATCTGTAAAGGCCAAAAGTAGAGCTGAGCTGTCTGTTGCCACGACTGTCATATCGATTACAGGTAGTGAGTATGACTTGGTTTCACAACCAATCTGCTCCATGCAAGAAAAGAACCATCCATTCAGTAAGGGGCAACAATAAATCACAATCTACAAAGCTGCTAACCGAGCAGACCTTTACGCCAAGTTTTGAAAAACTGCATTTGCACAGCTGCTCAACTTCAAAACAAAAACAAAAATCAAGTGTTGGTTGCCAAACCCATATAGACCAGAAGGAAGCAAGAGGTCTGCACAAACTGTTGCGAAGTGGTACTACTTCTGTCTCCCGATCTCCTTTATATTCCTCTTTAGAACCAGTTTATTCCCTGGGGGCCCCAGCCGAAAAAGCTTGTTTCTATGTCCCAGCAGTTCTTTCTTTTCTGTGTTTCTGTTCCCTCTTCTCTCTGGACCCTTTGCTGCAAGAATAGTGGTATCCTGGGACCACTGGTGGCTAGATGATAAGGTAACCAAACATGGAGAGAAAGGCCCTACACAGTGACTAGTCTCTCTCTCAGAGCACTGCAGCAGACAAGAATCAGACATGGAGCTGCACAGTTTCTAGTTAGCTGCTGTACCAGAGGGACAGAAACAGCTCCTGCAGTATGAGCTGGACCAACCTGTTCCCTTCTACCCTCTACCCCCTTCCAGAAGTCAACCCTGGCATTTCTTGAAATTGACAATGTAAGAGCTCCTGAGGAACGGTGGGTTACCGATGTAACTGTCCTTCTTCGAGATGGGCTGCTCATTTACATTCAGTTACAGGTGTACACGTGCCGCAGCACACGGTAGCTTGGAAAGTCTCCAGCCTTAGTCTGTCAGGTCAGGGCACGCAGCCAACGCCCCCTTTGTGCTGCAACCATGGCTATATAGGTGGCCGTGACCCTGAGCCTCCTAGTCCCTTCTTTTCGCCAACTCTGGTTAGCGGGGATGGTCAGAGGGATCTGCATGTATGCGAGCAGCCCATCTCAAAGGACAGTTACATAAGTAACTCACTGTTCTTCATAGAGCACTGCTCACATCATTCAATTACAGGTGACTGCTCGCCATACCCAAGGATGGTGGGAGGAGTTACAGCTTAGCCACATTGAGTACGGCTCTGCCCAACGCGGCATCCTCTCTAGCCCCTTGGACGATAGCATAGTGTGTTGTAAAGGTATGTACCGACAACCATGTAGCTGCCCTGCAGATCTCCTGGATTGGGACCTGGACAAGGAAGGCTGTTGACAAAGCCTGGGCCCTGGTTGAATGGACCCTGACATTTCCCAGGAGGGGCATATTCGACTTTCTGTAACAGTCTAATGCAGTTCACAATCCAGTTGGAAATGCACTGTGATGACACTGGAAGTCCTCTTTTACGTTCTGCGACCACCATGAGCAATTGGGAGGTTTTGTGGAATGGGTGTGTGCACTTGATATACATTAAGAGCACCCTTTTAATGTCCAGAGTGTGCCACTTCCTCTGGTTCTCGGTAACCTGAGGGTCTGGGAAGAACACTGGCAGACAAATGTCCTGATTAAGGTGAAATGGAGAGACCACCTTAGGAAGGAAGGATGAATGCGGGCAGAACATCACCTTATCAGGGAAGAACCTCATGTACGGGGGTTCTGAAGAAAGGGCCTTCAGTTCAGATACCCTTCTGGCTGAGGTAATCGCTAGCAAAAAGTCCACCTTCCATGCAAGGACCAGCAAAATGCAAGAGTTCAAAGGTTCATAAGGGGGTGCCGTTAGGCTGTGGGCACCATGTTAAGGTCCCATTTAGGAACAGGTTCCCAGGGTTGCAGTAAGACTCGTTCAAACCCTTTCAAGAATCTGGTGTATGTAGGGTGGGAGAAGACTGGAATGCCTTCCACCTGATCATGAAAGGCTGAAATCGCTGCCAGATGGACTCTCAGTGAAGAAAGGGAGAGGCCCTTATCCCTGGGGTCTAGCACGTAATCAAGGATTAAGTGTATAGGGGCTGATATACATATAGCCCATTTACTTATTGCCCAGAGGAAAAAATGTTTCCATTTGGCTGTAAAGGCAGCTCTAGTGGAGGGTCTCCTACTACTGATTAGTACCTTCTTGATGCTATCTGAGCACAGTCTCTCCTGTTCACTTAGCTATGGAGTCTCCAGGCCATCAGGTGCAGGAGACCGAGGTTTGGGTGCTGAGGGGACCCCGAATTCTGTGTCAGGAGGTCCACCAAGAGGGGAAGGTTGACTGGTGCATCTATGGACAGATCCTGTAGGATCGAGTACCAATCCAGAGCTATTAATATCAGGTTCTTTCTGTCTCTCTTTACCTTCAGGAGGGCACAGTACATCAGTGGAATTGATGGGAAGGCATACAACTGGGGTCCTTACCAATGGAGCAGGAAGGCATCTGTGAGCAAACCTTCCTCCCGACCCTTGACGGAGTAGAAGCGATGGCATTTGCTGTTCTGTTGTGTTGTGAATAGGTCCACCTGGGGTGTTCTCCATCTGTTGGCTAGGTGGGATACCACTGTATTGTAACTATACGTCAGGGCTAGTTCCCAGAGTCTGGTTGCCCCTGTGCTGAGAACTGGGGAACAGACACCCCTTTGCTGGTTCATGTAAAATGTGGCCATCATGTTGTCTGTTAGCATCTGGACTGTTTTGCCTTTTAGCCTGTCCAGAAAAGTCCTGCAGGCCAATCTGACAGCCTGCACCTCTTTCACGTTTATGTAGAGATCTGTCTCTGGAGGACCAGTGTCCTTAGGTGGAAAGTCCCCCCTATACGTGGGCTGCCCACCCCAAGTCTAAGGCATCGGTGATCAGGGTCCCATAGGGTCTGACACCTCAAAGGGAATTCCTCCCATGGGAAAGAGGGGATCCCTCTCCACTGTCCCCAGACCTTCACGGGAAACCAACAATACCTTACACAGAGGGTGTCTCCGGGGGTGGAACACTGTGGACAGCCAGACCTGGAACGGTCTCATTCTCAGGTGGGCTGTCCTTATCACTGAAGTGGAGGCCGCCATGTGCCTGAGGATCTGGAGACAGCATCGGGCTGTGGATACCTGGGAGTCCTGCAGCTCTGCAATGATGGCACAAATGGACCGAAATCTTGAGGGGGGGCAGTGAAGCTCTCTCCTTTTTGGAGTCTAGGAGAGCTCCTATGAACTCTTTGTCCTGGGACAGCAGAGGCGTCACGGGCGCTGGGCACCCGGGGCATGTGCCCCGAATCCCAGCACCAGTGCCCCGGATCTCAGGCCCAATCAGGCCAGAGATCCAGGGCCCAGCTGCCAGCGGCCACAGCGGCCCCGGCCCCAGCTGCCCGCAGCGGGGAATCTGGAGCCCAGCCGCCTGCCCTGGCAGCAGCCCTGGCCCCAGCCGGGGATGCGGGAGCCCACTGCCCGCAGCTGCTTCCGGCCCCGGCCCCAGCCAGGGATGCGGGGCCTGGCCTCCTGCAGCCGCTTCCAGCCCTGTCCCCAGCCGGGGATGTGGGGCCTAGCCACCTGCAGCAGCACAGTGGCTTCTGCCCTGTCCCCAGCCAGGGGGCGGGGCCTGGGCCGATGCCCCGGGTCCCTCCCCGGGCCAGTGATGCCCCTGTGGGATGGGGAGAGCTTCGACTTTTCTCGATTTATGCAAAGCCCCAGGTACTTACACAGCCAACTCACTGCTTTGATGCTGTGTTTGACCTGGGCTTTTGATCTCCCTTTTATTGGCCAGTCATACAGGTAGGGATAGATCTTTATACCCTGCCAGCACAGGTGCACACTGACTACTACCATGCATTTTGTGAACACCCTGGGGGCCAAGGAGAGCCTGAAAGGGAGAAACATGAACTGGAAATGTTTTCCTCCCACCATGAATCTTAGAAACCTTCTGTGGCAGGGATGTGTCGCTATGTGGAAGTAAGCGTCCTTTAGATCACGGGCCGTGAACCAATTCCCGTAATCCAGAGATAGGATGATCTGCAATAGGGAAACCATACCGAATTTTATTCTCCTCATATGCTTGTTTAGAGCTCTGAGGTCTAGAATGGGTCTCAGATCTCCATTTGGCTTGGGAACTAGAAAGTAGCGGGAGTAAAACCCTTTTTCCCACTCTGATCTTGGGACTCTCTCTATGGTACTGAAGGGGAGTTTTTTGCACTCTCTCTCGAGCATTAGGTCTAGTTCCCAGCTCCCGAGGTTCAAGCGAGGGAGCGGTTTTCTGTCCTGAGGCATGGACTGGAATTGTCCGAAATACCTCTTCGAGACTGCATCCAGCACCCATCAGTCGGTTGTGAAGTTGGCCCAGTGATGTAAGTACCAGGCCAAACGGTTGACAAAAGTTAGGGATAGGGCTGTGGTCCTGCTACCCTTTGGCTCTCTGACTCAAAAGCGCTGCTTCTGTCCCCCTGATGAAGGGGTTTACCATCGTGCCCTTGCAATATTGTATACCCCTTCACAGAGGGATAAAGAGACTTTTGCAGGGGGGGAGGCATCCCCCACATCAAAGAGGGGATCACACTCCTCCTTGACCACCCCCAAGTCTAGGTTGAAGTTCTCTGCCATATGATGGAGCAGCTCCTGCTGTGTGCAGGGGTCATCCCTGTATGCCAGGGGTCTTTGAAAGGTAATCTAGTCTGGGAAGAGGACAAAAGGACCTGTGATCTACTGTGCCGGGTGGAATCTGGGTCAGGTTCATTCTTAGATATGTCTGATGAGTCGGGGGTTCAGGTTGACAATGGTGCTGACAGGTGCCGGGAGATGGGGTCATCATCGGCCATCCAATCCAACCATCCCTGCAATCAGTCATTGGAGGATTCTAGGGTTGTTGGTCGATGGAAGTGGGAATGGCCCCTTTCCCTCTGTGTGCCCTCCAGCGCCGCATCACCATGTCTGGATCCCTGATGTATTGTCTGCACCAGGGTTGCCAGGGCTGTGGCTCCTCTGGGCGGGGGCGTTGGGGAACGCTTTCGGCACCACTTACCTGCCGATCCATCGGTACTGCAGTTTCACTCAAGGGTTCTCAGGGATCTACAGCACTGAGGAGTTGACCAGGAGGAGGCCGGCGAGGCCGAGTTAGACCTCACCCATCTAGAGCCCTGGGAGCACGGTACCGAGGGCTCACGGGATGAGTGCAGGGAGGAGTGGCCATCCGAATGGTCTTCATTACCATTCTGGGGTACCAGTGGAGGGCTTGTCTGCACTAAAGCCGGGAGCGGTACTGAGCTCTCATGGTCCACTCCTTTGCCCAAAGCACCAGTTTGCCCTTGGACTGGGCTTGCTTGAACGGTACCGGAGCCAGTGCCTGGAGTAGGACCCAAGCTGCCACGAGGGCCTGCGGCATCGACAGTACCAAAAGGTGCCATGGTCCTGACTCCTGAGGTGGGGTGTCTGGGGGTGTTGTGAGATGAAACTGAACCAGTGCCAAGCCAGATGCCAATCGTAGCTTTGTCTTCTGAGCGAGAGCGCGGCGCTGGACAGGTTCCAGCACAGAATTTGCATGCAGGGCCAACAGGGCAACCTCCTCTCCCTGTCCTTGAGGATCCTCCTCTTAAAAGACTTACAGATGGAGCAATTGTCTGCGAGGTGCAACTCACCAAGGCACATGAGGCATTTCTCATGGGCGTCGTCGATGGGGAAGGCTTTGTAGCACGATGGGCTAGGCTTAAACCCTGGCATCATTATCATGAGCGAACAAGGAGAGGCACTTGCTTCTGCAAGTTTTGGCTGTTCCGATACCATTGCTGAGGGTGGAAAGCAGGAACTGGGAGGGTCAGGGACATGGCCACCTATATAGCTGTGGTTGTGGCAAGGAGGGGGCATTGGGCACTGCCCTGACCTGACAGGCTAAGGCTAAAGACCTTCCAAGCTACCGTGCACTGTGGCACGTATACACCTGTAACTGAATGATGTGAGCAGTGCTCGAAGAAGAACCACAGCCTCTGGCTAAAACCAGTGTCTTCTAACAGCAGCAGGCAAAAGCATCATTTTCTAGTGATCAGTAAATTACAGAGAAGATATCCTGGCCATAGTTTGAGACATCATAAATGCTCTTGCTCTTATTGTCCCTCTATGTTAATTAACCAGACAATTTGTTTTCTTCTCCCTCCTAATATAACGACTGGCTTTCATTGGGAACATAGGTGTGGCAGAAAGTGAGGCCACTGCTGGGTTTCTGTTTAGCTGAGCTGTTATTGCAGACTCTTTTTGGAGGTGGGGCAATGGCTTGAGTTACTTTATTGGATGGGGGTTGGACTAGATGATCTCATGAGGTCCCTTCCAACCTTATGATTCTATTCTATTCTATTTGCTTCCTCGCCCTCTCCAGAGGAGATCACTTGTCTAATGAGGATCAAGGATCAAAGACAAGCAAGCTTCAGCTGGAATTCAAAGCTTTACCTCATGTAAAGCCATCATCTGTAACTTGGGCAGACTGTAGTAAATGAAATGTCCCCTGTACAGGCACATGTTGAATGACAGTCCCTCTTGTTGCAAAATACACAAAATCTATCAATACAATTAAACCATCCATGTTTTAATTAATCAGTTTTGCGTGCGTCTACACTGGCAAGTTAGTTCAAATTAAGGCTCCTTGATTTGAACTAACTTAGTCCCTATCCGCCGTAGACTTTCACTACTTTGAATTAAGGAATTCTTTAATCCTAACTTGAATTAGTAACATCTGCATTTAGTTCAAACTAAGCACTTAGTACAATTCTTAGTTTGAACTAAGGGTAGTGTAGACCAGGATTAAGCCTTAATTAGAACTAAATAAATTTGTATTAGGGCAGTTACTTTGAATTAATGAAGTGCACTAATTCGACTTTATGTTTAAGTCAAATTAGTGCACTTTGTTAATTTGACTTACTAAAGTTGGGTTTAGTTTGAATTGAGGTTAAACTTAGTTCAACTTTGTTAATTCGAACTAGACATAGCCTTAGAGAGTTCCCACACCTTTGCTTTACTTACTTCAGAAGATGATGTTTGTTAAGTGCACTCCTACGAACATTTGATTAGACTAACATGACTACCCCTTTGGAATTTATGATTATTTGGTGGCACTAAATCTTTCTACCCAAGAAAGAATATCTATCAGCTTAATTGTCAGGCACTGGATGTAGAGAATACAGAAGGCCCATATATAATAAAGAATGCATGTATTATAAGTACAGAACACTTCTCATCCTGCCAAAAACTAGCTGTGTAATAAATGTGATCATTTTTTGTAGCTTGTACCAACCCTACAAGTATAATTTAGTAAAGGAAACAGAAAGACACATTGTAGCCACTTAAGATGCTGAGATCATTTATGTGGGCAGTGTAACAGTCAAACTGGAACTGCCCAGGACACCAGAGATAAACATTCCCAGTCTTCAAAAATGACACCAGGAATTTAGGGACCATGAGAGGTTAGGACCTCCATTTGATATTTCACCCCAGTACCCGCATGTGCAGAAGGCCTCTAACAGCTTGCCAGGACATTTGGTCAGTAGTCATTCAGCAAAACAAAAAGAATGCCACCTCCTGATCAAACTGAAACCTCCTGGGCTAGGTGTACACCTCCTACGTGTCCACTGAAGGGATTCTGACAGAGCCCCACCCAGGATGAATTTAGTCCTGAGCATTGCAAGCAGGCTTACTGGTAGTTGTCAGCCGAACTATCTCTTTAGAAAGATGTTTACCACACTCCGAGTCCTGTAAGTGTACAGTGGCAATGTTACCCTAGCTATCATAGGATGGGTGGGATTGTCAGGTGCTAAAGGGGGTTTCTGGCACAGATCATCTTGGTATGGGAAGCATTCATAATGGAAAAGTACAAAGCTATAAAGGAATACACAAAGTTGTTTCCATCTGGTTGCAAAATTGATAGAGAAAATTGTTTCAATGGATTTTAAAACAAAGACGCAAACTGTCACTCCCACACAAACGTGACAAGTTCCAGAGGCGTAACCATGTTAGTTTGTATACAGCAAAAACAATGAGAGTCCTGTGGCACCTTAAAAACTAACAAATTTCTTCGGGCATAAGCTTTCATGGGCTGCAACCCAATTCGTCAGATGGCATCTCATGCGTATGCTGAAGAAATTTGTTAGTCTTTTAGGTGCCACAGGACTTTCATTTTTTGTACACAAAGGTTAACAGATCAAGATATATAAGAACCCTGGAAATGACAGAATTGTCTCCTTTATCAAGTTCTGGGGGTTAACTTATCAAAACTTTGGCGAGGAAGCGGTTTACTTTCCACAGTTATGAATTTGATCCAGGGCAAAATCAAAATGACCAACATAGCTATGGGAGAGGAAAATGGCAACATCTGGCTTCCCAAGAACCTTGGGGAGGGAGTAAAGGGGGCAGTGTAACAGTCAATTACTTTGGCAAAAAAATTTAAAAGCAGCTTTGTGCCTAGGAAATTGCCTTTCATTTTTACAATTATAAAACAATTGGCCTTCCCCATATAAGCAGGGGCTCTCACAAGAGAGAATTTTTCTCTCATTTTCTAATGGTTTGTCTGGTCTGGTTTTATATGTCTCAGTGGTGCGGTTTCCACTACTCCACCTGGAAGACTATTCTACAGGCAATTTATGAAAGGCACTAGTCTCCCCAAGATGAAAGCTGAAGCTAGCAGATCTAATGCCAAAAGGTTTTATGCACATTTTCCTCGTCTCAGAATTTCATCCCATTACACCTAGATACAGCTCCTTTGGCTAAAATTAATTATTCTTCCTCCATTTTAGGGCTTTGTTGTGAAATCTTGGCTCCCACTGGACAGTTAAGGAGCTGCTACACTGTGCTTTAAACTAAGAAAATGTTGAGGCCAGAGGGAGCTCTGTAATTTCATCTGACCTTTAAGATTGTTCCCAGTGTCATCTCCAGACCATCTACATGAAAGAAGGCATGTTTACAAACACTATTAGCAAAATGTTTTTTATTTCACTTACAAACTTAATCCACCTTCCTGTCTCCCACCACAAAAGCACTGAATTGAGTTCACTGACTTTGTTGCAATCTCTATTTTAAACGGTGTGACTTCCTTTACTTTGCAATACCTATTTATGTGTGATTGTCCTAATAATTGGTTACAACATCTTTAAAAAGTGCTGTAACACCTTCGCAAGGCACATTTGTTTCACTCTCTCTATCTCTTAGCTCAAGTAGTAGAGATCTGGTGCTTAGCATCTAAGGGGGCCAGCTTCAATCCCTGCTGACTAATGCACCCAAGGGATTGTTACAACACTCTGCGTATTTCACAGATAGGAAGCTGAGACCCAGAACCCTTTGCCCAAGGTCCCATAGTCAGGAACAGAAAGCACGATTCCTGCCTCTCATTCCTCTAATTGCAGGCAATCCAGTTTTTCCAGGAATAAGTCAGGCAACAATGCTAACAGCATTAGATCTCATTCATGATCAGATAAGGAATAAAATAAATGTTAGTGGCTGTAATAAACCTGCTGTTAATTCTCTGGTCCAGCTATTATTATCCATTAATGAAGCATGTTAGGATTGGAATCATCCATCATAACAAGTATATTGAGAAATTAGTTAGTTGAACTTGTCGTTATGTTTGAATTGAAGATGGATGGATAAGTTGAAGGTTAAATGCTATTTATTCTTTGATACTCTAATAAGGAACTATATCTAGCAGCCTTTCTTGTTAAACACAATAGCCACAGGAATGTAAGACTGACCAAAAAGGATTAGACATTTTCCATCTAGTTTCACATCCTAGTTATTGCACAAGCCTATACCGCAGATTGCAAAATCCACAAGGGACCATTATGATCATCTTTTCTGACCTCCTTTTAAATACAGGCTAAATAGACCTTCCCCAAAATAATTCCAAAAACATATCTTTCAGAAAAACATCTAATCTTGATTTAAAAATTTCCAGTAATGGAGAATCCACTGTGACTTTCAGTGAGTTGTTCCAAAAGTTAATTACCCTCTGCATTAAAAATTGACACCTTTTTTCCAGCCTAAATTTGTCTAGCTTCTGGGGCAGCTGTATTAGTCTAGTTCAATAAAAACAAACAAGAACTCCTGTGGCACTTAAAAACTAACAAACTGATTTATTGCATGAGCTTTTGTGGGAGAAAATCCGAGTTTCATGAGACACTTTGAAGATGGGGAACGTAAAGAATGGAAGGAAATAAATGCAGGGAAGTGTACGTCATGGGATCTGGTCACACTGTAACAGCAAATTAAAGCAGTTGTTAAGATTTAAACACTGGGAAACAGCATATAGATGCAGATGAGGTCAAATCATCTGTTGTAATGAGAAAAAAAAAATACAAAGCTCCTATTAAGCCCTGAAGGAATACAGCTGAAGTTGCAAATAAATTTGAAGCCTTGATCCGGTATTCATCTGTCTGACCACAGCAATTAATAAATTGTTAATGGTGTGATAAGGAAGTTTGAAATGCTGACCCACCAGTTTTAGAATGTTGTGATTTCTGATGTCAGATTTGTGTCCATTTATTCTTCTGCACAGAGACTGTCCTGTTTGTCAAATATATAGGGGAGAGGGGCATTTCTGGCACATGATGGTACAAATCACATTGGTGGATGAGGAGGTGAATGAGCTCTTGATGGAGTAGCTGGTTTTATTAGGTCCCGTAGTATCTTTTTTGTAGATACATGGGCAAAGTTGGCAGTGGGGTTTGTTGCAGGGAAAGGTTCCTGCTTTAGTGGTTAGTTGCTTAAGTTTGGGGGGCTATCTGCAAGATATCTTTATAAGTACCAGGTAGGTAGTTATACCCAGTGATCAAATTACTCTTTAACCTTCCTTTTGTTAAGCTAAATAAATGGAGCTACATTAGTCTGTCATTAGAAGAAAGGTTTTCTAATTCTTTAATAATTTTTGTGGCTCAGTTCTGAACCCTCTCCTGTTTACCAACAGCTTCCTTGAACTATGCCCAAGACGAACAAACATCTACTCTGCAATGGAACAGCCCTGTAGGCCGAGCTCTCAGGGGCCAAGTCAGCTGACACAGGACAGCCATGGGTTTTTAACTGCAGTGTAGAAAGACCATGACAGAGAAATTAATTCTCTCTTTGGTATCCATGTTTTGATTTAGTGAATTCTTATTCACCAGGAACATAACAATAACACTTTGTCTTCAGCAACATATTTTGTACTTGAAAAGCTGTCTTGAAAATAGTTGAGCCCACACTAGCTCTTAAACCTTTTTTTAACACCCACTGCTGACAATCAGGACAGAGAGTGCTAGAGGAAATAAGACATCAGTTATCTAGTCCCATCAACAATCATGCCAGGGTGAACTGCTTTTAAAAGTGACACTCTTTAAACAGCACTCCAAATTTGATTTACCCTCTCCATTTGGAATACCCAGGGGCCTACCACTTCAGCTTCAGTGCCGTAGCAACAGCGGGAGCCCCAGTGTAAATAGGCCATGGATATTTTTAATCATCTTGTCATGGGCTACAGCAGAGTTAAGTGATTTGGTGTTAAAAACTATTTAATCCATGTTTGGGGACCAAAGTAATGGTATGGACAAGCCTTAAATGTCTGTAAAAGGGGAAATAGTTTGAAGTGCCAGAAAAAGGCAAGATAAGTGTAGGTGAAAGAAGTTCCAATTTTCAAATTCTGACACCTGTAACTAGCTAAGCACATTTACAGTGAGTTACTTTTCACAAGGGGTCACATGAGCATTTACTTCAGCTTTGATCTAGGCTGCTTCCGCATACACACAAAAAAAACCCCAAGGAGTCTCGTCGTACATAAAGACTAACAGATTCATTTTTCGCATGAGCTTTCGTGAGAGAAAAATCCCACTTCGTCAGGTGCTGTGAAGGTGGGGGAACTTCTGCACGCAAAACTTTGCTTTCAGCATCTGTGTTCGAACAAACCCCAAATCTCATGTGAAATGACAAGTGTACCTCCTGGACTTGGCATCAAAAGTTAATTTGTTATCACTTTGATGGAAAAGTAAAGAACAGTATCCTGGGTTCATTTGACCCCAGAATTATAAACATGTTTGTCTGCTTACAGGCAAGCTGCAGTCACTTCCTTGTAAAAGGGTACTTAGCACTCTGCCCCTGGCTATCTTAGTACTCCAATCTCATATGCCACGGGCTACTCAAGGTCCAGGAAGATAGAACAGCAGCCTCAGGGCCTAGCAGAGATAGGCACAACCAGACCTGATAAACCCACAGAGCATTGCTTAAGGGAAGCATGGCCCATGAGAAAGGACAAGAGAGGCTGTTGAGATGAAAGGGAATGCCAATGGATGGATTTGCAATAACAGCATTGTCTTGAGGAAGAAGGCCAGGAGCATGTGGGGGAAAATCCAAGATTATTTTCAAAGAGCAGGTGAGGAAAACATTTATCCATTGTTCAGGTCCCAGCTGTTCCCCTTTTAGAATTAGCTTCATCATAACTGCAGATGCAGCTCCCACCATGGAAGACTTCTACCCATTCCACAGCACGACGCCATCAGTCAAGGCTGATGTGAACTGCCAGAGGCTCCCTTTGGAATGCAGCAGCACTTCTCCCCAGTCCCAGGGCATTCAGCATCCCACTCTCAATGAGGGAGCTGGCCCAGACTAGGAGAGACTCCATGTGTCCCATCTAGACCTGATTGGTCCAGGGTCCTCACTTTGAAGGTAACTTCCCCATACTGGCTTCTTCTGGCTATTCCCTCACCACTCACCAGCATTCTTTTCCTGATTCATTTGATTCTGTCCATCCATCCCTATTTTCTTGGGATTTTCTTCCCTTTTTGGCTCACTTTTCAGAAAACTTGCTGATCTAACCAAACATCTTTCTTCCTTTAGTCCAGCTCCTTTTCCCAGAAGACTTGTTTTTTGCTTGTCTATTGTTTCCCTCTCTCTCCATTTTCCTGTAACTGCATCTGTCATGAGCTACACTTCTGAACAGCAACGAGTCCTGAGCTACTCTTCAAGGTGCCTGCTCAGGAAAGGGTCTGCGCAATATTTGTTCCCCTTCTCGTTCTAGGAGAGCACAACCCCACTGCCACCACTAGCGGGTAATTGGCTAATTTTCCAATATGAAATTCTCATTGTGCCAGCCTGCTAGATTTAGGAAATACATTGCATTTGATTGACAGATGGCTAGTGAATTTTAAAACTAATGAAATCAGCAGACTGCATCTGCAAATTACAATTTCAACAAAATCCAACTGAAATGTAGAAGCCAGCAATACATTTCAACCCTAGCCAGAGGGCAGCGAGGCAAAAGAAATTGGCACGGTTATTTGGGTTGTTTGGTTGGTCATCTTAAGTCATATGGCATTGTTTCATCTCTCTGATTGGATTAAACATTTTAAACAAGCCAATAGGTAATAGCAGAGATCCTGGTACAAGCTTACTGGCAAATTATCACTCACAATCAAATCAGTCAAAGTTACATGACTTGCAGTCTTCCCCTCTCAAGACACAAGAGCTGTCCAAGTACTTGTGAATAATGAAAATTTTGCTTCATGGACTGCAATGACAATTCTTACAAATCACCTGTTTTACTTCTTGAGCAGGTATCATGCCGTCATAAAAAGAGGGCCTTTAGTCACCTCTCCATATAATTCAAATGGTCTTACTATTAAACTGTAAACCCCTTGGGGAAAGGGAACTGTCTTTGTTCCATGTTTGCACAGTGCCTAGCACAATAGGGGTCCATGGATGCTGTAGTAATACAAATAAGAAATATAGAAATAATAATGAACGCCAAATGAACATTCATGGGCCATGGTGAAGAAAAGCATGGGCCTTCACAGTTTAATTTTTATTTTGCTGTTCTTACTATCTAGCTGGAAACATTCAAGGCTCAAGACTAACTCTATATGGAGATAAGGGTAGGGATAAACTTCCACTTCTGCAAGAAGAGTGGAAATCATAGTCCCCTCTAGACAAACTCTTGAGTCCCAACAGAGCTAACTTAACTTCACAAACATGATAGAAACATGGACAGGAATTACTCTGCTTCCCCCAACACTAGAATGCAAGTCACCTTTTGGTGGAACATGGCAGCTGCTGAACAGATAAAGCAGTGCTGCGTTCCAAGAGTAGACCGGCACAGGGGGATAAAGGTAACAGAGATTCAGGAAGCTTTTATAGATTCAGTTTCAGTGCTGAGCAAGCAGTTGGTTGTCTGTGCTCTTGTCACTAAGTTCACTGCCTTCATAAAAAGCCACACAACAACAGTAGTTTAGGTCAGAGGGAGAAGCTGAAAAACTTACTCAGTTGAGACTGCGAAGCAACTGGGAGTCAGGCTAGAATTAGCCAAGCTGGAATTTGGCCAGTGCATAGAGGCAAACACCTATCACTGGAAGAAAAAAGTCAGGGAAAATTTAAAGCCTTCAGGAGATGAGGAGAATTGCTTTCATCTCCTTTGAAAGAGGCCACCTCCATCAGCAGAGCTCCCCACTAGCATCGCGAAATGTTCTTTTCTGGGCAATGTTTAATTTGATCTTCAAAATACCAGCCAAGAATGCATTTGGCAATAATCTGAGATGTCCGATAATGAAAAGCAGACAAAGGTTTCCACTCTGTTGCTGAGCTTTATCCCTGCCATGGTACCCTTTGACCCTGCGTCAGAACATAAGAGCCTGCATCCAGGCAGATTTAATAAAGGCTATGCTATTCTGCTGCCAAAGGGGAGTAAGCTGGAGAGCTGGAATAAAACAAAACTGATTTAAAAACAAAACAAAACAAAACATTCATTTCCAGCAGTGAATGTGGATGGCATCTTCTAAATGGTTCCAATCTGGGACAATCACCCCTACCCACCTCACCCACCCACTCACTTGCAGGCAACCTATAACGTGAATCTAAGAGCATGGAGTCAGAAAAAGGGCTATGGATTCAGCTGCATTTGTCTCTCTCAAAAGGCCCCACTTTTATTGCCTTGGCTTGTCCTTCTAACTAAAAAGGAAGATTAAATTTATGTCACTTCCTCAACAAGTCCCTCTATATTCAGAACTGCCAGTAAATGAACTTTCAGTTCATTGCAAAACAGATGCAGGCCCTGTCAGCTACAGAATTAGTGAAATTAGCCTTATAGAAATATAAAAATATAAAGGGCTTTGGGCGCTGGTCTCAACAAAACAAACTGATTCTGAGAAGATGCATCTCATTAAGAAAGAGCTAATCACAAGAAGCTGTCCTTCGGAAGCACCTTGCTGACTTTATCAGTCAGACCTAGCTATCCTATCTGCCAGGAGGAGGGATCGTGTCTTAGTGAGTGGTAAAATAGCTGGCATCATTGCTTTCAGCAGGTTATGTTTGAGCTTGCTAGATTTCCTGGCTGAATAGAATTAGACACATCTGCAGAGACATCCATTCATTTAAATGCAGATGTTTTCTTTCCTCACCACTTTATACACAGGTTCACTCCACCTTGGGCTGCAATGTACTCAGCTCTCCCAAAATGAATATGACCTTAGTATGTTCAGACAGGAGAGCTCCAAGGTTGGGGAAGGGAGAGGAAATGAAAGTGCTCAGCAAGTGATGATGCCAAGTCTGTAGGCAGAGCTTTTTTTCTTGTAGAAAGTCTCAAGCATTGTGCTGGGGTCAAGAGGATGATGGTGATGCCATCTTCACCCAAAGTTTGCAAGAGCAGACAGTGTCCTCCACAGCATCTAAATATGGTAATGAGTATGTACTGTCTGTTGTCAATTTCCCTTAGAATTTCAGCTAGGAAAAGGATTCTTTATTTCCCCTCATACAACAGCTTGTGTATAATACCATAACAACACTTCAGGCTTCACCTGGTATTCAGGGTTGCATTTTGCTATGCACAGTAAAAAGCCTCTCTCAGACCATGTCTGTATTATTAGTATCAGCCTCATTTTACAGAGGAGAAACTGCAGTCCAGAGAAATAAAGTAACTCACCATGGGAGTTTAGGAACTGAACCCAGATCTCCTGACTCCTAGGGTGGTGTCTTAATCACAAACCATCTTTGCTATTATCATTCTGTTACCTCAGTTAACCTGAGACACTCCTGCATCTCAGGGGGTCTGCACAGTACCTGGGGAATCCTTTGAAATGAAAGAGTTTGTGAGAATATTACAACCCTCTGATTTAGTTTTTACACTGCAGGAATAAGAGGTTAAAATAATTAATTACTGTGTCCCCAAGAGATGAAATTGCCTGGAGGCCATTCATGAACCTGCTACCCTTCGGATTCTTTCAAAAGCATCACTTGTGCCTCTGCTTCCTTCTGAATGCAAAAAGGGTTAATACACTTCTCCATTTCTCCCATCTTAGTTGGCTCACAGCTCCTGGAACAGCATATCTCAGTAAGTTGTTCTGAGCTAGAAAGCTTACTGCCACCAGCATAGGCTTTTATAGCAGCTCACAGGATATATGACCACCAACTGATCCCCGGCCAAACACCCCACCAGGATGAGAGAGGACACGAATCCATTGACTTCGTTGCGTCGATCCCACCTGCTCCAGAAATGAGTTTGGCTCAAGCTTCGCAACGCACAAGTTACAATTATAGAAAGGGAAAGAAAAACATCAAAGACATTTAACAAAATTCCTTTCTTTGGATTCTCTTCTATTCCCTCTGGAATCAGTGGGAGTTTTGGATAGCATCCTGAAAAAATAAAACAGTTCTTCTAAAGGCAAAAGGGTCCTTTCTTAGAAAAGTGAAGAAAAAGAACATGACTCAGTCACTGGGCTAAGACTTCCACACCACCTAGTCTGATCTTCTGTGAGGTCCTAGTCAGGCTATAGAATTTCAAGTAGTGATTTCTCCATCAGACCCATAGCTCATAGCTGAATTACAGAATGTCTTTTAGAAAGACATCCTACCTTAATGTAAAGGCTCCATGTGATGCCATGCCCATCATATCCCTTGGCAATTTGCTCCATAGGTCAAGAACTGTCACTGTTCAAAATGTGTGCCTGACTGCTAACCTGAATTTGTCTAGCTTCAGCTTCCAGCCACTCATTCTGACTCTGTTCCAAAGGGGCATCCATGTTAGTCTAGTAAACCAAAAAAAGGCAAGGAGTCTTGTGGCACTTAAAGACTAACAGATTTATTTATCGCATGAGCTTTTGTGGGAGAATATTCCACTTCGTCAGATGCTTTGAAGAGGGAGAACTTACAGAACTGGATAAAAATAAATGCAGGGGAGTGTAAGACATGACATCAGGTCATACCGCAACAGCAAATCAGACCATTTATAAGGATTTAAACTTTAGGAAACAGCAAACAGAGGGAGGGTGAAGTCAAATTACCTGTTATAATGTGAAAAAAATCCGTAGTCACGAATCAGCCCTGCTTTCACACAACTTTATTTGCATATTAATTTGATTTCAGCTGTTTCTCTTTGAAGTCTTGATGTCCCATTGATTCTCATTCTGACTCTGTTTGCCTTTATATACATACAGGACACATTCCATCCACCAAAATAATGCAGCCACTTCTGTTTACTGGTACACGCTAACACTATACAAGCATGTAGGACAGCAAGTGAGAGTCCTGCATCCCACTGGAAATGCTGTGAGGAGGCAGAAAGCAGTTACTCACACAGGAGATTGACCAGAATATCTCTGTCAGCATTAAAGCTCCGTTTGCTTAAGACTTGCACACAGAGATAAAGATTGACTTGGCGTAGACCACATCCCCAGAATACCTTGCTTGTTTATGGGCTAGAACCAGGCAAGAGCCAATACCCCATTTCACTATCTTCTGTGACTGACAGACCAGGCTCAAGCTAACAGAAAATGTGGCGAGTTGACAGTGTCACTGAGGACTTGGGGAAGGATGTTTGCAGTCATTCTCCTGTCTGCTTATGTCTTCACTTTGCATAGGATCACATTGTGGAGGCAGAGACACCAGCAACAATTTAGTGTTATCAGGCTGACAAACCACAGAAGCAAAGCAGTCACCAGTAGGAAAGGTTTCTCATCTGACATTAATATCATCCCACGTTAGAGCCTAACACTTCATTGACTCCATACACTCCATCCCCACCAAGCTCTTCAGCGAGCCTGTGCACTGCACCAAAACTGTTCTCCTTCCCCTTGTAATCACCACAGAGAAAGAAGCAAACACTACACACAAACCTCCCCACAAACATACACACGCTGAAAGTATTTATAATTGAAAGATCTCAGCAGGGAATTTGCTCTGGGATAAAACGCCAGCTGTAGCTGGGGCCTAGGTTTGGATTTTAGTGCTTTATGAGGACTCTAACCTAACCCTGCTTTTCTGAAATTCCTCCCAATCTAGACATTAAGAGAATGAAGTCACAAGCCTGGAAGAGCTCACCTCCAAGAACAGTTTACTGCACTCAATGTTCCATTGTGCCTTGCTGCACTGACTCCCTCCGGTCCCCACAGTACTGACTCCACCCTTCACAGAATTCCCACCATCAGTGCTGATTTTAACACACACAACCCGCCAGTGTCCTGCCCCTATTGTATTTTCTGCATCCCCCCAACAAGAATCATCTGAAAGTGCTGATGCTGACATCCCTGCCCATCTCACTGCCCTTCATGTCTAGCAACTGCTCCTCTCGAGGAACTCTCACACCAGAGCCCAGAAGTTACCTTTCTCCATGGAGAACACTCCTCCCTCAGCACAGACTGACATTAACACATCTGCAGCCACATTTTCTCATCTTCAGCAGCTCAGTGCCCATCCCCTATGTATTCCTCACCCTCAAGGCTGCCCTCTAGGTCTGTGGACATTTATATGAGTGAGGATATATTTGTGCCTCCTTGAAATGCACAGGTACCTCAGGCACCTTGGTAAAAACATCTAGCTCCTGACAGACGTCAGGATGAGAAGTAAAATTTGCTGATGGCTGTAAAATTGGGGGGTGAGTGGAGGCCTAGATGCAGTAGCTTTTCCTTGGAAAGCATTTGAAATGTAGGTCCAAACTAGAAACATTTCAGAGCCTCCAAAAATATGCCAGTCAATTCTCCCTATGCCCCCATACTTGTTATAGTCCAGTTTTCCCATCCCTGTTCTTTCTAACTATTAATTATAGTTTTCACTACTGGTTAACAAAACAGACAGATACATGCTGAATAAAAAGGGGATATGTTTTCATTTTATTTTATTATATTTTTTGAAAAAATCTATATTGAGGAATGATTTTGAAAATGTAAATGCTATTTCCCATTTATTCAGCTAAATGTAAATGCTTTTTCAAATCTCTTCATTACAATAGTAATATTATCATTAATAATATCATTAATAGAATCATTATTAATAATAAAGAAAAGACATACCTTCCATCTCAGTCTAAAACACCTGGGGAAATTAATTTGCTGTGACTAAAACCTGAGGTTTGGTGGATAAGGCATATTTGTGTCTTTTTAATTTTTAATCAAATAGTGTATGTATTCTGTGACTGTCTTACACTGAATGGCTTCGTATTGTGATGTTTCTGTGTGGTGTGCATTGTGACACAGGTTACACTAAGTAGTTTTGTATCATGGTGTTTCTGTGGTGGGTGTATTAAGACTGTTGCTCTCAGTGGCTTTGTATAGTGGCGTTTTAGGGCTCTGTATATTTTGACCATTTTGCAATCAGGTTGCTGGGACTCTGCTTCTACCATCCCTGTGACAAGGAGCAGGGATCCTCTTGAATGCGAGGGTAAGTTTACTGTTCTAGCACTGTGATATTGAAGAGAGCCCTCCGCCACCAGGGGTGAGGTTGGCACCTACACAAGTAATACTAACAGGAGGAGGAAAAACACCAGTAGTGCTAAGGTTGCCTGCCTTTCTCATCTCATGGCTCCTCTCTGCTTTGGCCTCAGTCTGAAGAGAAACTTGAAGGCTCTGGTTTGAATGTTGACTGTGACAATAGATAGAGCTTGCACAAATTCCCCAAGTCTGACTGGCAGCAGTGGGCGACTTGACTGATAAAGCAAGTCTGATCTAGCTGGAGACTGGAGCAGGCAAACACAGGAAAGCTCATGAAGAAAACTGGTTCCAAATTTAGAAAGGAGGTTTCACAAACCCAGTTTTTACTTATCTCAGCTGCTCTCCACTGCAATGTTGGAGCAAGGCCTCCATCTTTTTTCTCCTTTTCTCACACATGCCTCCCATTTCACTGGTACAGCTGAGGAACATACATTGCCCTTATCTAAATAGGTGCCTCATGTTTCTTAGCCTAATTAGAAGAACAGAAAACCCATCTGACTGCCCAAATTCCTGCAGGAGGGACAGTGAGACTCTAAGAAAACAACTGGACCTACAAAAGCTCTTCAGGCTAAAACAGCTGCTTTTCTGGCTGCTTGGTTTTTTTGGCCAGCGGTCAGCTCCCCAGGCCCTCTCCAAGACACTCCACTTATTTCCTGTTCTCTGAGCAAGTCCCCACAGGCCAGTTAGAAGGCCAGGATTAATGTGCACAAAGCAGCGAGGCCAAAACACACAGTCTGATTCCAGTATGGCGTACAAGGCAAATTCAAGTGTGACAGAGGAATAAACAGAATCCTTTCTTGCGTCTGGCATGGCCCTGCGCAGAATGTAACATGAACAGCAATCGACACAGTTCCAGCCTCACAGATTCCATAAATGCAGGGTTGTAATGCGGCAGATCTCAGCGCTAGGGGTTAGAGGCTTGAGAAATTCATGAAATGATATAGAGACTTTCACCTCCCCATCAGTGACTTGACTTGTTCAAGTTAGGAGCAGCTAAGGGCTTGTCTACACACGGTAGCGATTAGTGAAGATGCTACCTATGCAAACAGGAGAGCGTCTCCCATCAATGTAGGTACTCCCATTCCCAGACAGGCAGTAGCTATATTGACAGGAGAAGCCCTCCTGGGATTTAGGTTGGTATAACTGTGTCACTAGGGGTATGGAAGTTATATCCACCTAAGTTTGTAATGCAGACCAGGGCTAAGACCTGTCACCATCTGATGGCTGCTTATTGGCCTGTGTGAAATCAGTTGGTCACCTCAATCCTGTCCCTAGTCACCATGTCACGGGCACTAGTTGGGTTTCCTTCCTGGCTGTCTCAAGAAAAGAGTCACAATTGATCAGAATGGACACTGAACCACCTATGGCTTGTAAGTGATTTGTGTATCTGCCACACCTCAAGGCATCAAACAAGATCAGGGAGCTATGGTACTGCATGAGCTGTACATACACTAAAGAAGACACAGTCTTTGTCCCCAAAGAGCTTTACAGTCTCAATTGAGAAGACAGACAGAGGGTTGCAGGGTACAGAGATGAAACTTCAAAGAATTTCATTTAGATTTCCTCAATAAATGGAAATTCCAAAGGAAATGAAACTGTTATAAAAAATGTAGAGGATTTCTTCAAAATAACAAAATGTGGGTTTGACAAAAAATAAATTTCAGCTTTCTCTGCTTAAAGCAGGGGTCTCAAACTCAAATCACCCCAGGGCCACATGAGGACTAGCAGAAGGCACATGAGAATTAGTAGATTAGCCCGAGGGTGGCACCACTGAAACCTTTCCGTACAATGATATTGCAAATATCAGTAACAATCGTGTTACTGTGGGTCGCAGGAAATAGCTTTAGGAGCCGCATGCGGCCCATGGGCCATGTATTTGAGACCCCTGGCTTAAAGTTTTTGCTGAACTGGTGTTTGAGGGAGAAAATCTTAAAGAAGTCTGACTGGGGCCAGAAAAAGAAAGCTGGTGTATGGAAAAGAGAATTGAGATCATCCTCCCTATGTCTCTGGCCAGCTCTACACTGGCCATAGAATTCAACAGCAGTCAAAGGTAAGATACATAAAATAACTTGTGGGTCTCCCTTTGATCGTCTCACACCCACTTACCCCCCTGGCTCTGAAGGGAAATGCCCTCCCTTCGACTCAGCACCACTCTTCTTATGGGAGTGGAGTTACTAAGTCTAACTCCAGATCAATTGAGTGGGTCTTGACTGACTGCTCAGTAGAACCAGAACCATTGAACTGATTGCAGCTTATCTGCCACCTTCAGTACAGACTTGACCTCTGAATCACTTGGCAGTAGGAGGAGGCAGACCAGAGCATCTCCCTGTCTGGTTAAAGCAGAGGCTGCAGCATGCAGTAAACAGACCACCACCTCCAGGTGGATGAAGAGATAGACTAGCAGCAAGACAGGAGATGGGCAGTGGAGGTACTATGTCACAACTCTTTATCTTTCAGCATCAGTCATAGTGGGGAAAAGTCAAAGGTGAGGGAGACGGTGGCTTTCACTTATGCCTAAGGACCAGGAGAATAAAAGAATAATAGTCAAATGTATTAACAATTAAGGGGCTAGCAGGGCCTAGAAAAACAAACTCTGGTTCAAATAGGGCAGCTGAGCACCTGGGCATGCAATCAAAACACATAACTCCTCTCCGTAGAAGAGGCAGCTATAGTCTCTGTGCATGTATCACAAAGATCCCATGAAGCATCTCATCTTTATTGCCTGTCTGCTCAGTCCCCTTTAAAGGCCTCTTTTCATTCTTCCAATTCTGTCTTCTGATCCTTGGAAGCCCTCCGCTCTGAGTGCTTACCTGGGCACCACTAAAGACCAAACAGCTCCCAATCCACTGAAAATTTTATACTCTCCTCTTGACACCTTTCAAAGCCAAAATTTGTTTCATAGGGATGGAGGAACAATACAATTTCTAAAGCTGGTCAAATACTTGAAAAAAAGATTCATTGCAATTTCACAAGACAGACAGATTTTGGTTTGATTTGACCACAGCAAAATCTTTTATTGTTAACACTGCCTAGATTAGCAAATATAGAGACTAGTTTGGAAATTATCTGCCAAGCCAAAAGAGATCAAAGTTAGTTGGTTGTTCTTGTTAGTAATGATTAGCCCAGCTCTGAAAATTTTCCTGATAGTGGGAAAAAAGTTGGCAACATCAGAAACAAAAATATAACCCATTTTCAGAAAAATATCTTGTAGATTTCAATTCACATACCACAATGAAACCAACATGAAGAGACTGTGAGAGAAATTCTAGCTTCATTGAAATCAGTGGAAGTTTTGCAATGAAGTCATGATTTCACTCTGGGTGTTTTCATTAGAGCACCAACATAATCTGATCAGCAAGCATGCTGAGGGTTGAACAGTATGCATGTTCAAGTGTACTCTTAATCTCTTCAAGACGCTTTCTGTATACATTTTATCACATTCAGTCCTCTTTTCAAATAGCAAAGAGATGGAATGAGGGGACCAGGTGTACAAGAGACATTTGAATGAAATCAAGCCAACATGGAACTAACGTGCCACATGACTAACCTCCCCCCTCAGCTTTCATTGCCTCTCCGTCTCATAGTTGTCTGTCTTGCTCTCTGAGCCTAGCTCTGTTTCTGGGATCTATACATAATAATAGGATTGAGACTGTCAAAGGGGCCTCATTTGATTTGCAAGAGAACTTAGGCACCTAAATTTCTTGAAGCCCTGGCATCCTTGTCCCAGTGTGCTGCACATTCTGCTTGCTGGGCATCATACGTAGGGTTGCCAATTAAAATAAAAAGGTGTTGGTGTGGATAAGAAGCTATTTACACCTCACAGTTTCCCAGGGAAATGTTTCCAGGGAGAAACAAGACTACTTATTATTCTATTGTATTATTATTTCATAAAGGTCCCTATACTGCCCTCATCACAGTGATACTTGGGTGCTGTCCAGCAGTGCACTGAGAAGCGTGACTAATTCAGAGAACTCAAGGATAAACCACTATATCTGAATCCAGCATCAATTGATTCAGCAAGTCTGACTTTTTCCACAATCATAGTTGCATGAGTGACTATTTCAACAGAGCCCAGGATCCAGGTAACCTTGAGTTTAATCTAAGCTCCTCCGTGACTGGTGAAAGGCACCTTATTGATAGCACTGGAGAGCATGATCTCCTTCTGTCCACAGAATGAGCAGGGCTCATGCAACCCTCCATAAAACCCCTGTAACGAAGGGACAGGTCACTGGAAGAGGTTTACTGATACAGTCTCCATGGCCCTATTAGCTCTTGACATTCTAAGTCTGCAGAGAAGCCAGACAGCTGGCCCTGATTGACAGCCTTGTTGTGGTGTTTTCTGTGGAGTGGGCACCTGTTCCAATTCAGAACTGAACAGCGACCAATTTACATTACAGAGGTCTCTACCAAGCTGTCCAAATCTCTCTCTCAGGCACTGCTGGTCCAGGGTGAATTGGAACTAGTGATTTAGCAACAAAAGACTCGATTTCTCAATACTGGTTCCCTGATACATCTACTTCCATTCTCCTTTTTAAAACTACTGCTTCTTCCAAAAAACAGAATACGACGATGAGCCAGCACCCTGGCCTTCAGATCTAAACACCTGGGAACACTCAGACACCTACTGTTCTAGGCTGAGGAGCAGGTAGAAATAAATTTCGGCTCACTTATTTTATGCTCTATCTGTTGCCAGGCATATCAAAGGCAGCCAAAAGCCATCAGTTAGAGATCAAGTCGGCAAACATTGTGGTCCAGTGGATAGGGGACTGGACAAAGAATCTAACAGTCAATGGGTGACCTGAGATGAGGATTTCCATTTGTAAGAGTGCTCAGAATCCAAACAATGTTGTCAGAATCCCACAGTTTCTAACTCTCACACAAAATACACAGGATGCTTATGTTACCAGTCACCTTTTCTAGATGGAAACAGAGCAGCAGATAAAGCAAAGATTTTTCTTCCAAGAAATGGTGTCTGTCAGTCCTCACTCATTGGAAGCGGCTAGCAGCAACCATCCCCACATTAGGTGGGGAAGAGCTAACAAAGAAGGAAGAAGCACAAGCAGTAACTTCTGGAAGACAAGAAATAGATACATTAACAATATTGCCTCAGACGCCAGTTCCTAGAGAAGATTATTTTATCTGCAACAACACGGAACTTCCTTCAGGTGAATGCAGCACATACAATGTCCAATTTATGAAGTTTGGAGACATCTTGCAGATTGGACCTGTTATTAATTTGCATCTCTCTTCCATTCACTGGTTGTTGATCTTGTTGGCAGGGGCATTGCTGCCCTGGGGAGGGACCCAGGGCATGGCCCCAGGCCCCCCCCCCAGCCCACAGGCCACACCCCCTGGCCAGGGACAGGGCTGTAAGCCGCCACAGGCAGCTGGGCCCAAAGCGGCAGTGGCCAGCTGGGGACTGGGCCAGAAGCAGCGGTGGCCGGCTGGGCCCCACATCCCCAGCCAGGGACGGGGACGGAGTGGCTGCTGCTGCTGCTGGCAGCCGAGTGCTGGATCCCTGGCTGGGGACAGGGCTGCTGCAGCCACAGGTGGCTGGGCCCCGGATCTCCAGCTTGATCTGGCCGGAGACCCAGGGGGGGCGCCAGACCCGAGGCACCAGCGCTGGGATTTGGGGCACGTGCCCCAGGTGCCCAGTGCCAGCGATGCCCCTGCTTGTTGGTACATCTGTCTGGCTGAGGAAGATACAGTAAATCTGGAAGAACAGATTTTTATTTTAAATAGAAGGTACAAGATCTTGCTTTATAAGCTTCTGATGTACATAGCATATTACTCATCATGCTACAGGGTCTTTAGGAGCTTTTCTACACCTGTAGTGGGGGCTAAGTCACCAAAAGCAAGGCTCTCCTATCCACATCAAATTGCCAGATCTCAGCTAATGTAAATGGATGTAGCACCATTGACTTCAGATTTTCTTTAAAGCAAGTCTAGCATCCTGTGGTTGTGCACTCTAAGAAATAGCTGCCCTTTGATATTTATCATCACAAAGTTCTCACTTTTAAGAATAATGCTCCTGATACACCCAGTTTCTGCTTAAACTCCTGCCTCCTTCTTTAAAAAATGTCTTAATGGGGCTTAAAAACAAAACACAACACAACACAACCACCAACTCCAACCCAACTGCCTTTGTAATGTGTTTGACCTGAATTGCCTAATCTTTCTACCAAGAACTCCATCTTCTGCCCTTAGCTACTTGAGTGTAATTGACTCTAACAGGAGATATGCTTGAGTGTCTATGGGTAGAATTTGCCTCACAGAAGCTGACTGAGGTCGGTTGACACAGAACAAGGAGTTCCTGTGAAAAAGAATAGTTAGCAACCAGAATTAAAGGATGGGGGGAGTAGGTGATTAAAAGGATTTTGTCCGTATTTCTATTCACCTGTCTGTAAACGAATCCTCTGAAGGCACCACTGAAGTAGGTGTTTATGTTAATATTATGTTAATATTATAATAGCTACACCAGGCCCCACTGTGCTAGACACTGTACAAACACATAGGAAGATACAACTCCTGCCCCAAAGAGCTTACAATCCAGAGAGAGAAACAGAGACTAAATGACTTCTCCAAGGTGACAAAGCAGAAACAGAAGCCAGAGCTTCTGACTCGCAGGTCAGAACCCAAGCCACCAGACCATACTGCCTCGCACTCTACGCCCCTCACATACAAAGCACTAAATATGTGAAAAAATAAAGATTTTCTAGGCCACAAATGGCATTTTCACTAAAAATAGGGAATGAAGCACAAAAAATAATAATAATAAAAAAAAAGTAGTTTATTGAGGACCTGAGTCACCACTGCATTATTTCAGGAGTATGCAGGTATAGTGTAGTGGCTAGCACCTCTGCTTAACAGGTAGAAAGTCCTAGGTTCAATTCCCAGGGGGTTGGACTTGATGATCTCATGAGGTCCCTTCCAGCCCTATGATTTGATTGATTGATAACTCCACTGAGGATTAGGCTGGTGTGAAATTGAACCAATGTAAATCTATGTTCCCTTGAAGATTTTCTAAAATCATGGTGAAAACTGCTGGGGGGTAGGGAAGTGAACAAATTTAAAACAGAACAAAAAAAGTTTCTTTTAAATTTTTTTTTTAAAAAAAATCAAGTCATTCCCCCTAGTTTTTGTCTTGTAAGTTTCAATTATAAGGTTCAGGAAATCTCTGGGAGTGGGTTTTGGCAAAAGCTTTTTACCCCCCCCCCCCCCCGAAATAACAATAATACATTTCTGCAGAAAGCAGACACTTTCTACAAAAAAAAATTAATTTTGTCAGAAAACAATTTTTCATTGAAAAAAACAGTTGTCACCAAAATTTTTCAAGCAGCCTGAGTGACACTGGATAAGGAAGTAAACTGGGATACCCCTACCAGTATTGAGAATATAGCTAATCCCCTGAGTATTCCCACTGACTTCATTGGAGAGTATCACAACATAGCCCATTGAGCACATTAAGCAAAGTGAAAAAGCAGATCAGCAGAGTGCAACTCCAACCACTTTTACTTACAGTAAGGTTAGTTGGAACAGGAGATAAATAATTCAAAATGCAGCTTTATTTTTCAGAAGTTAAAGTCCCCTTAAACATTTTGCTGCAGCATTAGGATATGTCTATGTTACAGAGTCTCATCGAATAGATACAGGCTACATCAACAGAAGGAACTGATTTGTCATAGTAGGAACACCAACTTCCTGAACAGCATTAACTAGGTCAATGGAAGCGCTCCTTCTGCAGCATAGGCTATGTCTACACTACAAAAAGATATTAGTTTGAATTTACAAATTCAACCTAAGTTCTACTTTAATTCAAACTAAACTCAACCTTTTTAAGACAAATTAACAAAGTTAACTAAGTCAATTTAAAGTTAAGTCAACTCAGTCCACTTTGTTAATAAACTCGAATTAAGAGTTAATCCATGTCTACACTGTCCTTATTTCGAACTAAGGAGTCAAATTAAGGATTAGTTCAAACTAACAGCCAGTTCTTATCAATTCAAATTAAGCTTTCATCAAGTTGAATTAAGGAAAATCTTGATTCAACTTAATGGAAGTCTAATGTAGACAGGGACTAATTTAGTTTGAATTAAGTCTCCTTAATTTGAACAAAATTGGCAGCGCAGACATAGCTGTAGTTGTGTCTACATTGGAGGTAGTGTCAACATAGCTGTTAGCAGCTATAAGGCTAACCTAGTGGCTCCCAACCCTTGACCCAATCAGAAACACTCAACCAGAGGTGTATTTTTTCATGTCTGGACGATGTCCAATGTAGCTATGGCAGTACAGCTTTTGGGGGGACCTTAGGAATGGTCTGCTCTAGTAAACCAGATAGCAGAGACAATGGCACTCATAACCATGAAAAATCCACCCACTAAGTGACATGGTTATACTGCCTTAAGTTCCCATGTAGTGTTGATTGAAAAAACCACTTGACAGGTAACCCCTGGCACCAATTCATTTCACCTGTACTGTACTAATAGAGAACATTCAATTGGGAGGCAATGGCTGATGAATAATGAGCGACATGTGGTCAGCCATAACTACTTGCCCTTACAGCCTGACAAGTCATAAAAAATTGTCCCATGATCATCATAAATCCATTCTCACCCCAATGCCATGGGAATGTAGGTTCCTGCAGCCTGCAGAAATCTAAAGGATATTTGGCCATAAGCAATGGGATGAAAAGGACTTTGGAAATTATTCAATCCTCAAGGAAAATAAATATCTATACAGGGCAGGCCAGATTCCAGGTGCTGGCTCATGCCCTTGAAAGAAGATGTCATACCTAGTCCTCTATTTATTTATACAGAGTAACCAAAATGGACAGAGCAAGATTATTATAAACATACATGCTGGTGATGGTGGAAAGTTATAGCACTCATGAAATATGAAAGGAAAAACATCAATGATAGACAAGTTTGAGATCCACATCTGCAGCCCCTCAATATCCACCCCACCCCTGCTAGGTCTGATCGTGTCCTCTGGATCATGCTTTGCCTTACTGTGGAACTTTTCTGATCCCAAGAGGCTCTGATTGCCCTGAAGTCCCCTTGACTTCAACAGGTGCTTTGTCTCCCTAGTGATCAGGCCCATACAACAACAAAGATCTTGCTAATTCTGTGCTGAAGTGGGTGGAAGTTTCTTTATATTCCATGGATGAGAAATTTCATCACTGCAACAGGCACAGGGAACCATGCAACTCCACTATAATTTCGTGGCAAAACCCCTTGTGAAGCCATGTCAGCAGTCAGCTATACCTAGCCCCAAGCCTCATTGGCATTGCTCAACTCACCCAAGTGGAAGTGATTAGCAAGTTGTTGCTGTAACAGCCTCTTCTCTTACTTTGTACAAATAAGGCACCATGAACAAATGGTGAGAGGAGTCCTGTTGAATCATGCTCTTCACTATTGCAACATAGTAAGTCACATTTTACACTGATTGGAAAAGCCATGAACAGCATATGCAGTGATGGGGTTGAGAAGAGTAGACTCAGAGATAAAAATATGTATTTTTTAAAATATTGGGCAAGTCTCCAAGAATTGGGAGTCATGGGGTTGGTATGCAGGAACTATTTAAAGCTAAAGAATAAAGTCATTGGGGGCAATCGCCTGCCCCCAAGGTTTAATGGGACACTCACGCTTATGCAAGTAACAGTTAGAGATAATGAAAGCCAGCAAGACTCCAGAGCATGTGTGAAAAATTTGGTACAGCAACAAAGATGACCAGGAAGGGGGAGGGGAGGAACAAAAATGGTCCAACAATATTAATCAGTTTTTTAGACTCAAATTGGATGTCCAAAGACTAGCAGTGCATTCATTTGTCTCTACCAAGTTTCGTAGGAAAATTAAGGGACTGCCTTTTATTTTTCAGAGCCAGGTTCTAATTATTCCACATAAAAGACCAGAGTCAGACCTTTATGTTTACGGATTGATAGGTAAACTGAGAGCAAACAAGTAGTGTGTTTTAATATGGCTAAATATAAATGCATAGCATTAAGGACAAAGAACGTAGGCCACACTTACAAGACAAGGAACTCTATCCTGAGAAGCGGTGCCTCTGAAAAAGATTTGGAGGTTGTGGTGAATAATCAGCTGAATGCGAGCTTCCAATGGCTATGCCTATGCTATGGGCTTAAGTCTACTTAAGGAGGCTTAAGTCGACTTTAGCAAAGCCCCGTCCACATTTGGAGTTAATTAAGTCGACTTAAGGGCTTCCTTAAGTCGACTTAATAACTCCTCCCCTTAAAGTCGATTTTTAGGGGTTAAGTCGATTTTATTAAGTCACTTTAACACAATGTGGACAGTAAAGTCAACTTAATAAAGTAGACTGAGTGCAGTGTGGCCATGTAAGTCGACTTTATAAAGATGACTTAATCCAGGGGACCCATTTAAAGTCGACTTTATTAAATTGACGTTAAATGAGTCCCCTGGCTTAAGTTGACTATATAAAGTTGACTTAATGCAGTGTGGACTCACTAAATTGACTTAATAAGGTCTACTTAAAGTCGACCTTAAGTAGACTTTATTAAGTTGACTTAATAAAGTCGACTTAGCTTTTATAGTGTAGACATAGCCAATGTGACACTGCGCCCAAAGCACTAAAGTGACCCTGCAATGCATAAACAGGGAAATCTCACGTAGGAGTAAAGAGGTTATTTTACCTCTGAATTTGGCAGAGGTGACATTGCTGTTGGAATCCTGTGTGCAGTTCTGGTTCCCACAATTCCACCACAATGCAGATAAATTAGACAGGGTTCAGAGAAAAGCCGGGAGAATGATTAAAGATTGAGAAAACAGCAAACTAGTGATAAACTCAAAGAGCTCACTATCAATGGTTTAACCAGACAAGGTTAAGGGGTGACTTGATTACAGCTTGTAAATTTCTATATGGGTAATAAATATTTAATAAAGGGCTCTTCAATTCAGTAAAGAAAGGTATAACATGATCCTGTGACTGAAAGTTGAAGTTGGACTACAGTAACTCAGATGGTAAAAAGGGGTGTACATTTTTTATAGTAAGGGTAATTAATTGTTGGAACAATTTACCAAGGGACGTGGTGGATTTTAGGAATTACTCTGAGGAAGTTCTGTGTCATGTTATACAGGAAGTCAGACTAGATGATCGCAATGGTTCCTTCTTCCCTTGGACTCTATAAAATCAGGACAGCTCCCTCTATCTTGCCTTCAAACTCTTAGATGCTTGTCCATTTGGAAGAAGTGCATCCTCCACTCTGTAAGGAATCAAGAATCTACTTCTATCATTTATGAAAAGTCTAACGCATCACTGCTGAAGTACAAGCAGAAGAATCCATAAATCTGCCTTTCCAGATTTTGCATTGCATTTATAAAGTCTGCAAGTATATCTGATCCACAAAGCTTTGATTTAGAGATGATTTAAAACCCTGAACTGCTTCAGGAAACAGATTCACAAATCAGGCTAATAAATTCTAAGTACAAAGACTTGACTTATGAGCCTGACCCTGTCCCAACCCAACCCCCTTTCCCTTTTTTTAAACTTTATACCTGGACTCTGCGTAGCCAGTTAATAAATCTTAACCTTCAAAGACTTGCCAATCAGATGGGGAAGGAAATCTGAAAAATAGCTATGTGGCTAGAGAGTTTTTTTGGGGGTAGGGATATGTTAAGCATGCCAGAAATTGTGCTGCTATTGGGAAAAGCAAAATATTTGAAAATATTTGGGGTATTTTGTTGTTGTTGTTGTTGCTGCTGCTATTTTACACCCCCCCTCCCCGTGAGTCATTACTCTCCCAAATAACCCTAGCAAGATGTCACCTGGGAGATAGACTTCACATAAGTCAGGTCTACATTAAAAATTAGAATGACTCAGTTACATCATGAAGGGCTGTGAAAAATTTCACACCGTATGTTGTGTAGTTAGGTCAACCTAACCTCCTGTATAAACTTGGCTAGGTCAACAGAAGAATTTCTTCATCAGCCTAGCCACCACTTCTAAGAGCTGAATTAACTCCTCTGACAGAAAAACCCTTTCCATTAATGTAAGAAGCTTTTACAAACAGTGCTACAGTATCACAGCTGCAGCGCCATATCGCAGGCATAACCAAGGAATTGTCTATCCTGTGGATTCAGAAACTGTGGCCTAAGAAGGGTGGTAAGGTGCATCCTGGCTCACTGCAATTAGAAGTGCTGAGTACTCCCCAAAATCATTCAAGCCCACATATTTTCATAAGCAGATAGCCCAGAAACATTTACAGTTTCTTAAAAATACCTATTTGCACCCCCACCACTGTAGTATCCTATCACCTCACAAATCTTTACCGTATTCATCTTCTTACCCCCTTGTGAGGTGAAGTGGTGTTATTTCACCATTTTACAGAAGAAAAACTGGGGCATGCAGAGACCAAGTGACTTTCCCCAGGGGTTGGTGGTAGGGCAAGGAACAGAACTCAGCCTCCATCAGTCCAGGCTAGAGTCTAACTACAGAATCGTTCTTCCTCTCTGCAGATCAGAGCAATCAGAGAAGAGGGCTGCTGCTACAAAATGTATCTTTAAAAACTGAGACATTGTCAACTAGTTGAGGCTAAAAATTCTAATGGGAAATGATAAGTTTCTTTAATATTTTAGATCCAAAGGGGTAGCTGTGTTAGTGTAGTTCAGTAAAACAAACAAACAAGGAGTCTTGTAGCACTTAAACACTATCAAATTTATTTTTTACATGAGCTTTTGTGAGAGAAAATCCTACTTCATCAGGTGCTTTGAAGATGGGGGAACTTACAGAATGGTAGGAAATAAATGCAGAGAAGTGTAAGTCATAGGAATAGGTTAGAAGACACTTTGAAGATCAAAGCATCTGACAAAGTGGGAACTTCTCCCACAAAAGCTCATGTGATAAATAAATTTGTTAGTCTTTAAAAGTGGCACAGGACTCCTTGTTTATTTATGCATCTAATCGCTTAACATCTCTCCATATCCTTCCAGGATTCCAGTGGAGTTCCCCAACCAGGGCCTGTAGATGGCTCAGCAGATGTGAAGTAAGATAGTATACTTTTTTTCACCTCGGGGTCAGCAGTTCAACTCTAGTGCAGCTTGGTAGTGTCCTAGAGTTACTGATAGCTGTTGTATGATCTTTTTGGACTGGGTTGACTGTATCACTTCAGTCCCGAGCAGACAATTATCTACACCAGGACAGCCTCAGCAGGAAGACTAGCTCGGAAACTACACCCCCTCATTTCCGAGAGGAACCTTCCCACTCCTCCCCAGATCAAAGCTGAAGCACACGTCAAGGGAGACGGGCAACCCCAGAGAGGCTGCATTCCTGAGGCTTACACTCTGCTCATTCTGAAAGAACACCAAGACCTTCCCTCCCACTGCCATCTGCTTGACACACCTGTGTTGTGTTTGGAGATCAGGCAGCAAAGGGTGTGGAGATTATCCTAACCGTCACCTCCCACTTCTGACAAAATACTAGGCAACTTCTTGAGGCAGCCACACATGCTCGTCAGTCCTTGACATTATGAACTAACTGCCAAGGCCTCCGTTTTTCAGCCTGTTATCGCAGGAGAGAAAATTTCTTTTATAACACTGGTCTTGTTGCACAGTTAAAGAGTGAGGGTAATGAACTGATTTCTCGGGAGGGCTTTTCACCTTAACACGTTTATCAGGATACTTCATTGTTCAGTTCTAGAGGGTGTTGAAGAAGATTACCAAATACAGATACATACCAACAGGAAGGACAGGGATGCAAGGGAAATTAACCCACATTAACTGCTGAAGAGTTTTATATTTATGACAAAAGCCAAGGAAAGCTGGAAGAAGATGCTACTTTCCACTTCAGTCTGGATAAGCATAAAAAGCATCAGATCAGCAAAGGAGGGCACAGAGGGTGCCATAATCCCTCTTCCTATGAAATTGCCTCTGTGATTTCTCCTCACACTCTGAGTGAAGAGCACAGGTGCTTGGGATAGCAGGTCTCCAAGGCATTTTGGGAACGTCCCATATTCTAAACATTTATTCATTTGGTGAGCATCTCCCACGTTTGAAGAAAACTGGGAAAAGCTCACAAAACAGTCCAGTAACCAGGAAACAACTAGGTTCATAAACACTATCCACACTAACTAAGAGTTCACTAAGAGCTAATGTGGTCACAAAGTTGGAACAAGATCTGATTTTAAATATGTCAGTTATTATACATAGATTTATTTAATGGTCTGTAAAAAATATTTGTTAATTTACTGAGTGATAAAAAGAAAATTCAAAAATTTCCACATATGATAAAGATTTTGTTTTTTTAAAAAATCAAACTGAAAAAAAATAGCCTTAAAAGTTTACTGAAAAGTTATAAAGGTTCTATTTTCTGCCACTGGAAAACTGAAAAGTCTTGGCCAGCATTACCAAAAAAAAATTAAAAAAATAAAAAAATTTAAAAAAAAATTCACTGCTAATTTGTTCTTCAGTCCAAAAAGTCATTTTTCATCCAAACAACCTACTCTGACACAACAGTTTCAGGCGGCGATAGCCAGAACACAGCTCAGCTGTAGCCAGAACATAGCTCAGCTGTCATGTGGATACCTAGAGAACAAAGATAAAAGCAAAGAGAATTGGCTGCACTTTGGATGGTCTAGTCAACTGACGCTACAAAACAGAACCTGAGCCACAAAACTTTACTCTGAGATACAAAAGCTGTGCCTGAAAAACAGGCACATCAAGCCAGGACTTGAACCTTCCTAAGTAATTCGCACACCCACATCCCTACATGAAAGCACTAGAGATGGAAAGGAAGCATAGTTAGGTCCTGAGCTATACCAATCATCACAGAGGTAAACATCTTATACAAGGATGAGCCATAGCACCTAAAGGAAAAAGGCTAAGGAATTCACGTCTCATGAGATGCCCATGACAGGATTCAGGAAACAAGAAGAGACTTTCACACCTCGGAAACTTTAACAATGATGCAGACCAGACCAAAGGAGGGACTGATCAAATGGCCACATGTGGCAGAAAGGGCACTAAATTCAGAATGCTTAAAGCAAGTCAAAGGGAAACTGAGCGGGCCAGGAGTACAAACAATGGAATTATTGAACATTTTACCTCATTAAGACCAGACATGATCTTACTAGGATAATCTAGTCTGGTCTCCGAGCTAGGGTGATTAGGCAGCAGGTGTGAAAAACTGGGACGGGATGGAAGTAATAGGCACCTGCATAAGAAAAAGCTCTGAATATTGGGCCTGTCCCTGTAAAATCAAGACATCTGGTCACCCTGCTCCTAACACATCAGAGAATGTCATGCAGTCATACCTGTACAACAGACAAGGAGTCCTGTGGCACTCTTAAAGACTAATTAGTTTATTTATCATCAGACAACAAAGTGGGATTTTCTCCCATGAAAGATCATCAATGAACAAATTTGTTGGTCTTTAAAAATGCTGCAGGACTCCTTGTTTGTTTTGCTGAACTAGATTAACAAAATTACCCCTCCAGAACTTGCCATACTTGTATGATGCTCAAAACTTCTAGCTGAGATAGAGCATCTCTTTTAAGAAGCAATCAGCTCTTGATCTGAAGTCTTCAAGTGATGAAGAATCCACCACATACTGAGGCAAACTTCTCTAATAGTTAATTACCTTCACAGTTGCCAGCTCAATTCAATCAATACTCTTTACTATTGCTGTTTATTACTTGTTAAGGACCAGTGGTATCCTTGGGATGGCACAAGGCATTCAGTATCTGACCCCAAGCAGTTTACTGAAAATTCTTGAAAAAAAAAAAAAAGAAAATAAATTACTCACCATTTGGTGACTGTCTGAGGTCGGACACGTACAGTATGCTGAGTCTCAGTAGAGTTGCTGGACTTCAGGTGTCCGCAGCTCACAAGGATCACAGCCAGTGTCATTCCTGGCAGGCCTGGAGACTGGATGACTCTCTTAACCTTGGAACCTGTCCTTCCACAGGAGAGTTAAGAGTGCTATGGAGGCATCATGGCCAAGTTTTCAGTGCAGCAGTTCCATGGATAAGCCAAAGACTTCATACTCCAGTTGATTTGGCATCAGCTCTGAAATTTACCCCAAAATCTATAAAAAAAGAGCAATGTGGATGCATGTCAAAATACACATTGTGGGCATGGTCTGAGCCCACTCTAGTCTGTCCTGTGACTATGGGCCTGTAGTGAGAAGACAATCTGAAAAAGGACCTAGCCACTCACCAGCCAGTCTCTCCAATGTCAGCTAAATCAATGGCTGTGTTAAGCTGCAGCCGCAACCTTGACATCTCTCATTCTCAGATCACCACTAGCATGACAGTTGCTCATGCTGCCAATCTACTCAGTGAGTATATTGCCACCAAAGGGGTTTTTGCACTAGGTATCAGAATCTTCTGTGGTCTGAGCATCTGCAGCTCTGAGCCTCAGAGCGTGAATCAACTGACTCAGGCTCAGACCATATGGCTAAAAACAGTAGTGTAGATGCCAAGGCTCAAGCTGGAGCCTGGGTTCCCACACTCCGTGAGAGAGGAAGGCCTCAGAAACCAGGCTCCTAACCCAACCCCAACAGCCACACTGCTATTTTTAGCCCCACCACCTGAGCCCTGGGAGCCGGAGGTAGTCGCACAGGCTCTGAAACTTGATGCCATAGGCTTTTTAGTCCAGTGTGGATGTCCCGTAAGTGCTGATATGCTACTAGGGAGACAGTTACAAAGATGCAAACAGTAGTTAGGTACCCAACCGCCATGGACTTCCAAAAGAAGCTGGTGACTCAACTGCTCTTTATACCTTTCAAAATCCCTCCTCCCTCAACTGATAACCCACCACGCTCCCTGCTGGTGCCATAAGCAACATAACCCAACCTGCTGTTTGTGAAGCAAGGGCTATCGCTCTGTCAGAGGTCATCTCTGGACACATTACAGAATGCTGACTGGCACAGGGAGGGCATGATAGCATTGGATGAGCCTACAGGAGACAGGAAAAGCAGCTGCTTTCTTTCCTACCAGAAGAATGAGACGGTGGCAGTGACAAAGGGGAAAAGCATTCTTAAAACAATGTAAGTTGCAGAGCTCAAAATCCAGTCTAATGGCACTGAAATGGGTCTTCCATGGTGGCCCATCTGCCAGCCTGAAACTCCACCCACGGTGGTTTACGACTAACACACCCTTCATCTGTGTTGGAATCAATTTGTCACAAAGCCTACAGCAGTGAGCTAGCAGCTAGTTCCTCTGGATGCAAAACAAAAGATCAGAGATCCTAAGAAACCCCAAGTAGGAACAAACACTGGCTGCATGAGTGCACATGGCACTGATCTGGCAGTGAGATGGGAGGCTGTCATGAGATACACATCCGTGCAAGCCCTGGGCTATGGTCTATATGTTCACTTTGTATTGTGTATTCACTGTGATTGCATGGTTTGATGTCAGTTATGCCATGCATAGTTCCTTTCTGAATGCTCATAACATATTCTACATGATTTCTAGGGCATCATGTTTCCTGCAGCATCATGTACGTGCATCCATGTGAAGCAGAACAAACAAGGAGTCCTGTGGCATTTTTAAAGACTAAAAAATTTATTTATCACATCAGCTTTCATGGGAGAAAAATCCCACTTCGGCAGACTCTTTGAAGATGGGGAACTTACTGAATCAGAGGAAAATGAATGCAAGGAAGTACAAATCGTGGGATTAGGTCAGACCGCCACAGCAAATCAATACAATCATTTAGATTCAAACACTGAGGAGCAGCACACAGAGGAAGGTGAGGTCAAATCACCTTCACTCTACTGCAGAGCTGTCCTCTGGAAATTACTGGATGCTGTGCACCAGCCCATTGCAGAATAATCACTTCTGACCCACAGGCCTTTCTCTATTGTTACAGGCTAGGTTTGGAAGAGTCACATGTGAAATGGGAAAGGCCAGCAATCATTGACTTCTCCTTCCCACCCAAGACCTCCCAGCTTCCCACATCATGATTAATAATTCACATTTATGAAGGGGAAATGGTACAAACAAAGGACCTTTCTGGAGATAATTGCAGCTGGATCAAAAAGTTTCAGGGGTATTTGGACATGGGGATTATGAGATTAACACAGATAGTGCTGATAGATTGTCAGAAATCTCTTTTTCTTCTTTATAATGCCTAGCAGATACAAGCATGTGGCAGTTTTATATATTTGTGAGTATGAATTGCATGTTGTAATATCAACGAGACATTCCGCAGCTCAAGCAGATCAGTTTTTGAACTTCCTAGCTGGTTAAGAACCTGACTTGCATGCTCAAGCTTTAGACCACTACACGAGGCATACATAAACTCATCGTGCAGGGAGGCTCCACCTGTTGTGTTTTACTGCCTAATGAACATTAATGAGGGCTAATTGCACAGATTGTAGGCACAAGAAAATCCATATGTACGTGGAAAGAAGATTCCCTGGAGTAAACTTAAAGCATCACCACACTTGGTGGCCTGCAAACCTCAGCAGTCTGTCTGCAGCCAGCAGCAATAACCTAGGCCATGGTTTGGAAACACCCAGCAGCATAATGCCCCAGCACCATTTGTCGCAGCATCCTATCACTGTCAGACTATGCAAACTGGATGCCCACAGGAAATAAATAAATAAACAGATCACCTCTGGATCTTTACAACTACTGCATCAATTTGGTTTTCTGAGCTCATACTGAAGAAAAAATAAGTTCCATTAAAAATAATGCAATACAGTCTCTCTTAAAATACATGTTGGTTTCTCTGTGCGGTTTGACTGCATGAACAGAAAAAGCTTTGCGGTTAATTAAGAGTATACAAACCTGTTAAGGAAGTAAGGCAGAAAGGATGGCAGAGATAATTACAGAACCAGCGACTTGAGATCTTGTTGCATTAGTCTTAAAGTGCCACACAACTCCTTGTTGTTTTTTTACTGGACTAGACTAACACAGCTATCCCTTTTGAAATTGAGCAAATCAAGAGTAGTTTTTTGCCATGTGATTTCTAACCATCTGTTAAAAGTGGAAAGCAGGACTCTGGCTGTCCAGTAAACTCTGAGAAGACAGCTGAAGTCCACTCCCCTCCTTCTACTGCAAAGGTTATAAATAGGACCAGTATTCTCTGCCTGACCATTGGAACAGAGGAGTGAAGTGGGGTGACTTGTTGGAAGACAGGGAGAAAGAGCCTGGATACAGAAGGGGACTAGCATGCAAGCCCAAAGGAAACTAAACTATTCTGTGCCCCAGGCAGAGACTAGGAGGAGTTAAGGTGCATCAGTGTCTGAGGCCCCTGCAGTAGCAGGGAAATGACACAGTGAGATGTACCCAGATAATAGTAACAAATGAGCCACAGTCACATACTGCATAGAAAAACAAAAACTCCCAAAGGTCTCTGCCAATCTGATCTGGAGGGAAATTCCTCCCGGATCCCACACAGGGTGATCAGTTAGACATTGACCACGTGAGTAAGAACTTGTTTAACAAGTTTCAGGTACAGGTCTACAAACAATACCAATGGTTTTGCACAGATGCCCCCAAGTACAACATTGTCCTGCAGAATCTTCATTCCCAGGTCCCAACACAAGAGAAAACTCTTATTGATTTTCAGGGTCCTCAGTCAGAAATTAAGCCCTGGTCTACATTGACAGTGAAGTTTGGCATGATGCTGCTTACCTTGACCTTCTGCAGCCTGTGTTTCCACTATCAAAGCAATAAATTTGAAAAAGAAATGGAGATATAATTCAACCTGCTAACCCCACCCCTAAAAGTGGCATAGCACTGAAGTTGAAATCTACAGTTCAAATTTATCCATATAGCCAGAGAGTAGTGCTAATCTTCCTCTTCTGGTTTCTCTAGTCCAGGAGCTGGCAACCCCCAGCACCCATGCCAAAAGTGGCACAAGGGCCAAGCCTGAGCTGTGCCCCCCCCAGCTCCTGCAGGACCCCGCTGGCCGTACCTCCCTGCCAAGGAGCACAGCCAGCAGGGAGGAGGAAGCTGTGGCGCAGCTCCTGGCTTTTGCTGGCCCTGCCCCTTGCTGGGCAGGGCTAGAGGGGAGTGGGGCCGGTTGACCTGCCCGGAACCACTGCTTCTGGAGGTGGGTGCTGGCCCCAATCCCAACCCTGGAGGCTGCCTGAGCAGGCTCAGGCCAGAGCCCAGCTCCCTGCCTCCTGGAACGCACAGGAGCAGCATTCCGGGGCCCCTCAAAATAGAAAATGGAGCCAGAACATTGCATTCCAGGGTCTGCTATTTTTAAATGGTGGGCATCAGAACAAAGTATTCCAGCTCCATTTTCTATTTTTAGGGGCATTGGAATGATGAACCCCTAAAAATAGTGGATCCCAGAATGCTGTTCTGGTGTGTTCCAGCCTAGTTTAACCCCTGCCTGTACTGCATGCTAAGCCCAGCACTGTGGGACCTGGGTTTGTGGATTCATTGTTTCCAAGCCTGTGCTTGAACTGCACTGTAAACCTGGGTTTAGAGTTGCCAAACCCATCTCTCACAGCCATGCTAATGGTTCATCCTTCACTATACACACCTTCTGACTCAAGTCTTCAGCTTGAGCTGTGTTCACATTGTAAAATGATGAGGCTTGGACCCGCATCACAATAGGACTTGGGCTTTGGCCCATTCCCTTACGAGAATCTAAGGACCTAGTTCCTGAGTACTTGTAGACTTGAGTCAGACTGATTTGTGTGTTGACAAAAGGGAGACTTGGGCTCAAACCTGAGTCAGAGCCTGAACTTCTTCAGTGTAGACACACCCATAGCTGCTTTTGAAATTTCCCCCTATGTTCTTGGTGCTGTCAATGTGTAATGTAAGTAGAGAGGGAAATTATTTGCTCTGTCTCTTCATCAGTCTTTTCGTCATCTGATAGATGTCTTTTTCTAAAGGCTCCTCCTCACAGATAATGAGACCGAAAGTATCATAATGCTAATTTATAAATTCATGATATGCCCACACCTCGACTACTGTGTGCAGTTCTTATCACCCTGTCTCAAAAAGAAGTCTTAGCATTTGAAATGGTGCAGAGAAGGGCAAAAAAACTGAGGAAGAATATGGAACAGCTTCCATATGATCAGAAATTTTAAAAAAACCTGGGTCTGTTAATATTCCAGAAGAGACAATTTAGGAGGCTCTAATAGAAGTTTGCGAAATCATGAATGGTGTGAAGAAAGTGAATAGGGAAATGTTATTTGCCCCTTCACGTAACACAGGGGTCACCCAGTGAAATTAATAGGTACTAAAACATGTTTAAAACAAACATAAGGAAGCACTTTTTTATAATATGCTCAGTCAACCTATGGACCTTGTTACCAGAGGATGTTTTAAAAGCCAAAAGTATAACTGGGTTAAAAAAAGAAGTAAGTAAATTCACAGAGGGTGTAGGTCCATTAATGGCTATTAACAACAATGGTCACGGGTGCAGCTGAGTACTGTGGGTATCCCTGAATTTTAGACTATCAGAAGGTGAGACTGGATGACAGGGATCACTTGATAATTGCCCTTTTCTGTTCCCCTTCTAGCACCTGACATTAGCCACTGTCAGAAGACAGACGCTGGGCTAGACGGCCATTGTGTGACAGAATGTGGCCATTTGTGTAATAACCTTAGGCTCTGATCCTGCAAAAGCCTGTACATATGAGTAATGTGACATGATGCAGGGAAGTAGCTCTGTGGAGCTTGCTGAGTCTTTTCCTGTGCATGAGAGAATTGCTTTGAAACCAGCTTCAATCAATAATCGGCTCCCATTGAGTTCGATGGGCTTTGGGTCAGTCCCAAAGTTATTTGAACACATTAAGGTTTAAAATGACCTGGGCCTTAAGTATTACATGAACCAGCAGTAGGATAAAATTTTAGAGGGAAATGTTATTCTTCTTCGAGCGTTGCTCGGAGGCATTCAGTAATAGGTGTCTCCATGCCAGAGCACCAGATTGGTCGGAAAAACTTTTGTCCTAGCCTGTCAAGAGAGGGCAGGTGGCCACAGCCCCCCACACCACACAGTGGCTATATTTATGGTCGCCTCCCAACCCCTCCCCAGTTTCATTTCTTCCACCTTACACGTCGGATCTGGAACGTCCGTTCCTTGTGAAAGCAAGCAGCCTGTCCGTGACTGTATGAGCTTCATACCCGAATGGGAGCCCCTTTTCGTGGACATAGTTCCACCAAAGAGGACTCCAGCTTTTGGGCCGGAACATCGGAAACCACCTCTTGCCATGCCGGGGTTTAAACCCTGCACTGAGTGCGGCAAGGCCTTCCCCTGGGAGGACCCTCACAGGAAGTGCTTTCGGTGCCTAGGCGAAGACCACTTGGTCACTGCCTGTTCCATATGCCTGTCCTTCAAACCTAGGACAATCAAGGATAAGGAGCAAAGGCACCATGCCCTAGCCTCTGAACAGGCTCGGCACTCCTCTCCCGAGACTTTGGGAGCCTATCCAGCGCCGCAAGCCGGCTCAGCACCCAGACCCACCAGGCACCATGATGACAGAGGTTGCAGGAGGATGAGCTCAGTACCAACTTCAGTACCACGGCGCTGACACAGTCCATCGGCACCAGGCTCGCCCTGGCACCGCTCGAGGTCACCGCCAGCACCGCAAGCTCGCCACAGCCCCATGCTGACAGTACAGGGCCCGCCCAGGTGCCGCTCTGAGTCACCTCCAGTACCACAGGCTCACCACAGCCCCATACCAACAGTGCCAGGCCTGCCTTGGCACCAGCCACCCTCGGCACCGCAGGGTTGAATTTCACCCTCTTCCCCAGTGCTACCTCACAAAGGCAGCCCCACCTCTCCTGGTAGGGGCTCACCAGACATTCGTTCAGGGTCACTCTCAATCCCAACAACCCCGGAGGAGGTGGAGGCTGCACGGGCACTCCTTTTCTTGCCCACACCTCCCTCCCCGGTACCGGTTAGGAGGGGCAAGCTGGCCTTCATATCAAAGGCCTGAGTGCATCATGAACGGCACCATTCTCCCTTCCCCCCTACAACCCCGGGCACTCAAGCCCCACCGCCCATAACTCCTTCAGGCCCGGGTACCATACAGCCATCCCCTCAGCAACATATAACCTTGCCGTATCCGGTACCACCTCGGAGATCATGCGATGCTTCCCCTTACTCAAGTCCTGAGGAAGGCCCATCAAGGGGCTCCAAGCAGCCTCGGCGCCGCGTTTCGGCACCATCCCCATTCCGCTTCCGTCCTCATGAATGGTCCCCACACCAGATGTCGTCACCATCAGTCCCGCCACGGGCACCAGGTACCACTCTCTCCCCAGTACCGGGCTCATATATAGGCAATCTATCGGTGCACTTCAACCTCTTGCGCCTTGCCACAGCCCATCTGAAGATGGAGGTGCAATCTGCCAAGCCCCCCTCGGATAACCTATTTGGGCCGGTGTTTTCCTCAGCAGAGCCAGTTACGGTTCCCCTTCGCCCCAGTGTTTGGGACCTCGCCTCCTCTCGATGGCAGAACCCGAGTTCCATCTCCCCGGTGTCAGACACAGCCTGCCTCAAGTATAGAGTCCCAGGATCAGAGTTCCCCTCTCTCATTGACCACCCAATCCCATGCCGGGATGTGGTACGAATGGCATTAGGCCCGGGTGAACCCCCCAGTGACTCCCTCCCAGCCTCAAGGCAGGCAAGAAAGTTAGAACTTCTAGGGCGTGAGGTCTACTCCTCTTTGGCCTTCCAGTTGCAGGTTGCAAACAAACAGGCCCTAACCAGTAGATATATGCTGGATGTGTGGGAATCCTTCGCAAAGTTCAGACATCTGCTCTCACCAGAAGCCAAGGAAGAATACGATGCATTCCTGGAGGAGGAAAGAATAATCACCCAAGACCTCCTTCTGTCACCCCAGGACGTAGTAGATACAGCAGCCCACACTATGGCCTAAGTCGTAACCATCCATCGAGTGGCCTGGCTCAGGGAAGCCAGGGTGCCCCCTGCTTCGCAACAGGTGGCACTCGACCTGCCCTTCAGCGGTGACCCCTTGTTTCCACCCAAGACCCTGGCAGTAGTGGGTACCATGCGTGACCCTAGAGGAGAGGTAAAATACCTCAGCCTCCTCCCATCGGGGCCCTTCCCACGCCCCCCAGCCACATAAGGCCTATGGGCTCATGACCCACACCACCCACGACCTTCCCCGAAGAGCCTTGGGTAGGGACTTAGTCCCTCTCCATCACCCTTTCAGTTAGCATTCTGGGGCCCGCTCAGAAGGCCCTTCCTCCTGCCCTTTCTCCGCAGGGAAGGGGAGCCTATTCTAATTAATCTGTGACTGCCTTACCATGGGCTCCCAACAGACTGGAACATTCCCATGGCTCTGGCCCACCTCTAGAGAAGGTAGGCAACACTTCTTCCCCTTTCTTCCTCTAACTAGAGAAAGGGGGAATTTCTTAGGGCTATTGTACCCCCCACACACACACACACTTCTATAGCATGGACGAGGGGAGCCAGTCCTTAACCTCGCTCCTCTGATTTTAAGGAGGGCACTAACCCTGTAACCCAAACCTGCCTCAATTACTAATGGCCCAACCCGAGACTGTGGCTTCACTCCCGCAGACAATCCTTAATTCATTGCTCCCTTAGGGCTCGGAGAAAGGAAACGGATAAAGAATACGAGAAGTGGAAGAAAAGCCCCCCCCCCCCCCGGGGAGGGCTTGGGCCAGTGATCCCTCTTGCTCTTAAAGGCATTAGGGAGACCTTCACTAGGCCGAAGGGCAATCAACCAGTAGCTCTAGTCAAAGCTACAGACATCTCCGGTATGCGGAGACACGTGTGCCCAACCAGATGACTGGGAAACTCTTTGCCAGCTCGCTGCCTGCCCCACAACGGGTAGGACCTGCTCTGCACCCTGAATTTGGGAGGGATCCTCCAGGCACCTTCCCATCCCTATAAAACCTGTAGGTGCGTGTGCCCAAGTCAGTCCCAGTAGGTCCTAGTGACCTCTCCAGGACTATAAATCTTATATAATTACTCCACCTGTTAGACGGGAGTACGACGCTCAGTAACGTTTACTGCCCGCTATTCTGTCCCCTGGAGGAGGAATACTAAAGTAGGGTCATGTTCATGAATCTCTACTTTGCTCCTTGATTTTTCCTCCTTCCCTCCCTATGGAGAAAACAACCTGCAGTGGACTAGAATTCGTCCTGCTTCTCCGGGACTGATTTATATCTTCCCAGAATATCTTTGATCGGGAGTCCCTACTAGGCTCCGCTCTCCCAAGAAGGTGGTGGTACCTCTCCACCCCTCCCCAACCTGAGTCTGAAGTGTCCATTATCAGGGTCACTGGGGGCTTGGGTTCCCTGAATGGAATACCCCCCCCCACCGCGAAGCAGGGGTCCTTTCCTTCTTCCCACTCCTAAAGCGGCAGCTTTGTATACTCGACCTAGAATCAACCAGCTCAGTGGGATTCACGGGAGAAGAGGCAATACTACCCTCCTCTCCCACCCTTTCAGACAGAGGTGGGGGGAAACTCACCTTATGCCTCCCAATTATCCCTTAGCCAATCCCGCAGCAATAGCTTGCTGACTTGCTGCGCACCGTTGGGCTCCACGCATAGCTGTCACTCAACCAGACTATATCCTAATCAGTCCATTCCCTGGGACGACCAGAAATCCACGGTCATCCAGGCCTAGCCCAGGGCACTGTAGCCGAGGCACCTGGCAGGTAAGATTCATTTTCTTCTGTAGGACCCCCAGGTCCAGAAACCATTTGGTAGCATTTACGTGATACTCTCGCCATAGGAGACTGCTAAGGCTTTCTCCGTCTGCTTACTTGACGAAGCTTAATCAACTAAATCCTGATTTCTGGCTTGCATGGAAAATTAGGAAATAGTTGTTTTCCCATAGTGGAATTCTATCCTGGGTAAGACCAGATAACAACATAGGTTGCCCTTGTCGGATTCTCCAAATATCCAAGGTACACCTGCGGAATCACGGACTGTACCTTGTGAGCATCTGCCCTGCCAGATGGTCTTCGGAGAAGACCACTGCCTCCTCGGTTAAGCCTTATCACTCAAAAGGGTTAGTTTCCCTCTTACGAGCTTTCATCCCAACTCACACCCAGGTGTGTTGTAGCTCGGGGCTGGTATCACACCTGCTGGTGCCCTCGGGCATGCAGGGTCACATAAATCAATGTAAATTCTAATCCCAGAGGCCTCCAGGCCGTCATAACTAGGCGTCTAGTTGGAGGCATCGCAAATTCTGGTTTACTCACTCCCTCCGTTCTCCATGTAGTCTTCCCAGTAGTGGAATCCTAGGAGGAACATGATGGGACAACAGGAAGATTTGCCTCCTTGAGTCTTCATAAGATAACCAATGCCAACATTATTCTCTAAAGCCCACCTTGCTGGCTTGCAAGCGCCTCGTGGGTCTGGAGTATTTCTTCTGAAAACTTAAGAAGTCTCCCAAGTCAGGGCACTGTAACACCACTGGAGGTCTGGTGTCACATCCCCTCCAGCCGGCCCAGGAACTACAGGGCTGATATGCTATGTGGCACCAATCGCACGACCTCTGCCATTTTTCCTTTCCCCTTAATCAGCTCGAAGATTCTGCCTTTAGAATCTTCTCGCTTAATTCTGCTAGCCCTTTTCCCTTGCGGGTTGAAGGGCAGAGGCATTGCTGGTGCTAGGCACCCCAGGGCATGTGCCCCAAACCCCAGTGCCAGTGCCTCAGATCTCCGGCCCAATCGGGATGGAGATCCAGGGCCCAGCCACCGCTGGCCACGGCAGCCCCGTCCCCAGCCAGGGATCCAAGGCTCAGCTGCCCGCGGCTGATTCCAGCCCCATCCCCAGCCAGGGATCCGGGGCCTGGCAGCCTGTGGCAGCGGCAGTCCCGTCCCCGGCCAGGGATGCAGGGCCCGGCCTCCTACAGTCACTTCCGGCCCCATCCCCAGCCACGGATCTGGGGCCCAGCCGCCCGCAGCTGCAGCAGGCAATCCAGGGCCCAGTGGCACACACCGGCGGCAGCCCCGTCCCCGGCTGAGGATGCAGGACCCCGCCGCCCACGGCTGCTTCCGGCCCCATCCCCGGCCTAGCCGCCCGCAGTTGCGCGGTAACTTTTGGCCCTGTCCCTGGCCAGGGGGCGTGGCCTGCAGGCTGGGGGTGGGGCCTGCAGGGCCGGGGGCGGAACCCCTTTGAGCATGTGACTTATGGATCATTATGTGGCTGGTTGGGAGGATGATGTTTTATCCCCTTTTATTGCTCTCTGCATAGGCAGTGGCTGTCATGACCAGCTGGTACCCCTAAGGTTTCCGGATTTTTTCGTAAGGTTTACGCTGAAGTGTTCTGTGGCCAGAAGATTAACCCTCTGGCCTTCATATCTCAAGCTATACCCTCAGGTACAGCAATTGAACGTGACTTCCTCCACATTAGTCATGTTGTTCTGATACATTTTCTGGTGTAAGGTGTAAAGTGACTTAGTCCATCTGGTCCACGCACGCTAATTGGCTTTGGTGGATTGAAGACTCCATTGCCAGGTCAAGAGCCCTAGCTGGTCTCTTAGTCCCTGTAAGGACATTGCTCACTGGGCCTATACCCTTCTGAGGCTTTTGCTGTGCTGAAGGCAGAAGAGCCAACTCCACCTGCCGTCCATCAGCGTGGCTAGTAGTCACCTATTACTGAATGCATCCAAGCAGCGCTCAAAGAAGAATTTTGGGTTACTTACCAGTAACCCTCCTTCTTCAAGATGGGCTGCTCGGATCCATTCAGGTCCCTCACCTCCATCCCCGCATCTGGAGTTGGTGACTCCTAGGAACTGGGGAGGGGTCAGGAGGCAGCCATACATATAGCCACTGGGTGGCGTGGGGGGCGGTGGCCACCTACCCTCTCCTGACAGGCTAGGACAAAAGTTTTTCCGAGCTATCCGGCATGGAGACACCTATTACTGAATGGATCTGAGCAGCCCATCTCGAAGAAGGACGGTTACTGGTAAGTAACCCACCATTTCCAAATATTATTATTGTTCCTTGACTGGTTTTGGGTAGGAGGCTTTGTCAGAGGAATTGCTAAGTATCTGCCTATTATTTTCTTGAACAGACTAAGGCCCTGATCTGGCAGCACACATGAAGCAGGTGCTTATATGCCATTAATATGAGTGAGACCTAAGTGCATGCCTAAAATTAAGCATATGCTTAAGGACAAGACTTTCAAAAACACCTAGAGGAGATGGGTGCTCAGTAGTCACTGACCTGTAACAGGAATGGGTCATTTTACTCTCTGAGGTGTTTTTGAAAACCTCCCTAGATGCTTTGCTGAATCAGGGCCTAAAAGAATGAAAAACAGTTATTTAACCAAACTGAAACTGTCACGACTGCAAAACAATGCCTGGGAATGGTATTATTTGTGCCTGCAGAGGCATATATGAGCAGCCAAATCATCAGTTAAAAGTGGATTTGAAAACAGGGAAAACTATTTTCTGAGTGCAGTGGAGAAAAGCACCTTTTTCCATCAAAATTGTGTCATGTTTTGAAGCCAATTGACTATCTTATATGCCACATCATTAGCCATCCTGCTTAATATCTTAGCAGTACTGTGATACAACTACTGTTCTGTGGTGTTTCAGTTCTACAGATCTACCAGAGTAAACACCTGATAAACTCTATTTCCAAGGCTGAACAGTCCAGTCTGACTTGTCCCCACTTCATCTGGTGTTACCCATGTCACCTTGGGAAAGTGTCTTTGTCTTTGAAAGACATTGTGATGGAAAATGTTGTTATAAGCATGTAGCAATATGAGAAATGAAACTTCCTATCTGTTCCCCACCTCAGTCTGATTTAGGGTTAACCCATGCTTCCTGCTGAGAGCTAGAAATGTGACCAGGCTGAACAAGTGGCTAGTGGTTGTGGTTTTTTATGGCCAATAGGAAGTGTCTCCCTCCTTTGAGCTCTGAACCACTGCTGGCCTTTTCTTCTTCATAGACTACACGGAATAACAAGTGAATTAACGCTAACAACTTTTGCCTCACTGGGGTTGATTCAGCTTTCCATGAGTCCTTGGTGATTGTTTACCTTATCCAGAATCCATCAAGATGTCTGTTTCACACACAGCAAACACCTTTTCAGAGAGCTGGCCCTTTATCTTTAAATACATAAGCACTAGGAAAGAAGCAATAGAGGACCTGAGGTAGAGACAAGGAGCCTAAGACTATCGATCAGGCAGGGCATCATTCCACCCAAGATAGTAGAGTATTGGCTTTGCAGCTAGCAGGACCTTTTCAGCCATATAAAGAGAGGCCAAGAGCAAGAGAAATTCTTCTACACCAGAAGAAACTCTGCATGTTTCTGTCTTCTGCTGTTGCCCAGCTTCTGCGGCTGACCTCTCAGTTCCCATCCCAGATGATAAAGGAGATAATGCAGCCCTTTCTGAGAAACAGAGATTAGAAACTGACTCACAAAGCTGTGGACAGGAAAGGAGAACACGCAGTCCTCAGTGGGTTTGTGTTCAGAGCACCTGAGAGATACAGGGCACACAAGAAAGAGAACTCTCCTGTTTTGTCTAACTTTCTGCTGCTGAGGATAAAGTGACACTTGATACACCCCTTTCATGTAGAGATCCCAAAGCTCTCGACAAGAATAATGTCACCCGTTGCTGAAATGCGGCCACTTCTTGCGTGAAATGTGGCTATCATCTAATGGTGTACAGCAGCACTACAAAACTATTCAGGACAGAAAAAAGACATATTGAAGTTGTAAAGGGAATTTGTAGGAGCACAGAATATAGCTGCCCACCTAGAAAATGGCCAGGACAACAAAGTTAGTACTTTTAGTCTTGCAAAGAACACCAATGAATCTAATGTCTTTTGCTGTTATAATTTTGATTTTACATTTCTCTCCCAACATGGTACCTCCAGCCACATATTGTCCCCCTTACCACCAAGCTGGGGCACTGAATCATGGCTATTGACTTTGGGTCACAATGGGAGCTCTTTATTCACACTAAAGATTCATTGCACTCATGAGTAATCATGTTTTCCATGAGACTAATTATGAGTAATGGCTCACTGGTGTGAACAGGTAACAGTCTGCCCATTAGAAAGATGAGCAACATCTTCAATACATGCCATCACTTCTGGAGATTTCTTGGGTTTGCACTGGAAGTTTCCTGTAGAAGGCCTTTATTCCACTATGCAAGGGCCTAACTTTAAGCAGGTGAAGAAACCCATTGCTTTTAAGCATAAATCTGGACACATTTAAGTACCTTCCTGAAATGGTGTGGAAGAGCCAAAAAGGTCTAATCCCATGCAGACAAACACTGGAAAGCAGTGACTCCCCTGGGAGTTGCAGAGGTTCATCACAGGATGTTGGTCCTTTGCAACAAGATCCCATGAATGAAACTGTGAAGCATGGCATCAGTCAAACAATGGCATTTGTGTTTACATTGTGTATGTAGCTTGTCTTACCTTGGGGAAATTTCAATACTCTAACAGAGCTGTAATGTAGATCAGGCTCCAGGAATAGAGTCTTGCAACCTCACCCAAAACCAATGGTTTGGATCAGTGTGAAAACAACCTGACTCTCTCAAACTCAAGTCAGGTCAGATCATCTCAACCTCCTGTGGAGGGCGGGGTGTCATCTTCATACCCTGCTCTTGTCAGCTGCCACCACCATTTCACTGTACTGTGAAGGTGCAGACAAGGGGCAGTGCCTCTCCGCCTGCAGCATGCCCAGTGTGGCAAGGTGGAGCCAGCCACCAGGAGTAGGGCACACAGCTGCCATGGTGCTGATCACCCAGGCAGGAGACAGCTGGAGGTGGCTCTTGGGAGCATGGTGTGAGGAGTGGGAATCCCCCCCCCCCCAACCCCCAGCCAAGCATCAAGGACAAGGCAGTGGTGGTGGCACTGCTACAAGTTTGCAGGGAAGTGTCAGGTTGGCCAAGCACAGGTTGGGCTTGGGTCTGCGTCAAACTTTAAAATTAGCCTCCCTGTCCAGGAAGCTGTAATCAGCCAGTTTTGAAAATAAGAAAGTAAAAATGGTTCAGGTTGCCTATAGCCTTCCCTTGTCTACCCTACAACTCCAGCCAGTCTGAAGATTAGCGTAGCTGAACTGATTAGGACTTCTGTGGCTGCCATTGTTACACTGGCACTTGGAGCCCTTGTAGCACTCTCCATTTTACAGCCATAGTAAGGAACAATGCCCATGCTGAGGAGCTGACGTTTTAAACACACAAGATAGAAAGCCAGTGGAGAAACAACTTGCTCAAGGCCAAAGTCAGGTGTAGAACCCAGATGCCCTGATTCCAAGTCCATCGCCTTAGTTGTCAAACCTCTGCCTTCCGCATGTTGCACTTGTTTCCGAAGCATGGACCAGGCTTGTGTGTGTAAAGATCATCTTTGTTCAAATTTAGTTACAAGCTAGTCATAGCAGTAGTTCCAAAGGTTGGCTTCTGAAATTCAAGATAGCTAAAAATTACGTGTGCTGGGTTATTTTCATACTTGTAGATTTGATGGAAGTAGTGCCTGAAAAGTACAGGCAGGTGGAATGGGTATAGCCAAATCAGCTTAGTTTCCTCCCTTGCATTTAGATAAGCTGAAATATACACTACTATAAAATGAACAAAATCCAGGATGTCCTTGTAGTACTGGTTAGGGATACTGTACCAACACCTCTGGAGAGTTCATTTTTGTCTGTTAGATACAAAACCACCATTGTCATTGCCTAACTTCTGATACTGATGCACAGGTTGGATATTTGTGTGTGTAACAAACATACCTGGAGATGACAATGGGAAAAGCTGACAAGTGGGACAGCTGGCCTTGTTTGCAGAGTGGAAGGGGCAGATAAGGTAACCAGTGAGAAGGGGAGAGTGGAAAGTCAGAGAATTGGAAGGAGATTTGCAATGATCTACAAGATGGTAATTTTTAGGAACTGTCTGTGTATGTAGCATTTTTATCTTCAGTTGAGTCCATATGCAAGTAAATAGGGCCTCAGTCCTCAAAGATATTTAACTGCCTAAGCTCTGTAGAAATAAATCAGAGTGGGATGCCTAAATACCTCTGAGGATCTGGGCCTAAGTGGCTGTGATGGAACTAATATGAATAAAGGCCAGCAGGAACAAACCTCAAATCACAGCAACAGGTAAAACTCCCTAGCCCATTAGCACTTCTCTGATTTACTCAGAGCATGGAACACTCACACTTGCTGTTGTCCTATTTTCCTCATGAATCCCCTGTCAGTTAGGAACTTGATTCTCTGTTTTCCTGAACCTTGCATTATCGTTTACACCGGTGTTTCCCAACCAGTGCATCATGGTGTCATCAGGCTGAGCAGGTGCGCCACAGAATTTTTTGAATAACTTCTCAGAGTGCTGGATTGGCTCATTAATATTCATGAGTTCATTTGGAGACAATATGGTGGTGCGCCTCAAAAAAATTAAAGGTATCAAGGTGTGCCACAGCAGAAAAGAGGGTGGAAACCACTGGTTTACACCACTGCAAAATACAACCATGACTGCACAGTGTGCAAGGCCATAGCAAATCAGACCCAAGATCTTCATGCTGTGTGCAAATTTTTCCTTCCCTCTGGACAAGAGTAATGGACCTGGAAAAGAATTATTTCATGTATAATATATATATTTAAAGAAACCTTTTCTCCCTGTAAAGAAGCCAATCAATTATCTTTGGCTTCCTAGAAGATTACACTGTCTTTTGCTCATCACAGATCAGTACTCATCGTGCAGTAAATTATGCCAATATAAAAGTTAATGTACTCTGCCTTAACATAGATATTTTACTGTTATTATCACTACTGAAATTGATGTCCATCTCTCTCTCACACAGAGAAAGAGAGAGAGGCTAGAGTGATCATATTTAATAGCCCCAATTACAGGGCTCTTCTAATTCCTTTTTTATAAGTTTTGCTGCTCTGTGTTACCTCCCATTAATGTGCTATCTCTTCTGTCTTATTAATTTCTCTGACTCTTCTCTTTCCCTCTCCTTTCCATAATGGCAATTTATTAGTTTGTGAATCCCATAAAACAAGGCTATGGGTGACATGGAGAAAATGTTGAACCTTTTGGGGAGTGGGGGAGCTCAACAATAACGTGCTTGTTACTGTATCAAGGAGGGATCCTTAAAAGGTTCAAATCCCACTACCAACCTGTGCTAAAAGACAGCCTAATTAGATAGTACTGAACATTGCTTAATCAGCAAAGGAGCCTGTTAGAAAACTGTGATGGGATGGACTGGGGATAAAGCAGGTTGTGCTGATGCTTGCAGTGCAGATGTAATAAACAGATGTGAGGAAACCCTGTGTCCAATTTCCTATTGTTCTGCTCTGCTGCTAGGGTGAACTCTGCGGCAATACGATTGTTTTACATTTCCATGCTTTTGACAGCCATAATCCTAACCCTTCCCTCTTCTGACGAGTTCATTTATGATGATTTTCCCTTGTGGTCTTTCTTCAGGTTCTTATGCCGCACCCATCATTTTGGTTTCTGAGCACTTCTGTGGCAATTTCAACCCAAGCAGTCTACATCCTTTACAAATGTTCTATCTTAGCAGGCTCAGGCCAGAGCCTCAGCCCAGGCTAAGGCCGCTCCGCATTGCGTGGTGGCCAGCTAAGGGGGCCCTGGGGAGGGGGTTCAGGGCAGTATTCTCCCCAGGACTTGAAATTGGGGGGTGTAGGGGATGCCCACTAATTTGGTATAGCACTGTTACTAGCTGACAACTGGGAGGGTATTGGGAAATTTGGGGGTGGTGTAGGGAGAGTTAGGGAAATCCCTGGTTCAGGGGCAGGCAAGCCGGCCCAGGGGGAAAGGGCATGGGGGAGGGGGTCAGCCCAGAGCAGCAGGGGAAGACAGCACAGTATGGAGGGGGGTTGGGCAACAGCAATGAGACAGGGGCTGAGGGCAGTAGCTGGGGTGGGTGGTAGGTGTGGGGGGGCAGTAGCTGGGGTGGGGGACAGGCATTTGGGAGTTAGTAGCTGGGGTGTGTGAGGGGGCGCTTGACTGGCATGATGTGGGCCCGCCAATTTAGATAGGTGCCAGTGCCAGCCAAATCATACTTTAACCTCTGAGTACAGGTATACTGTAAATGATTTGGAAGCCTGAATCTCATTTTTAAACGAAAGACAAGGCCAGAGTTTTAAAGGTGTTTAAGAATCGAAAGATATAAAAAGGCACCTAATGGTATTTTCTGCATCTTTAGGTGCTTACATATTGTAGGACCCAATAGACCTAAGTTATAGTTTGCAGCCAGAGTACTGTTACAAATACCTTTAATCTAGCCTTTAGGCACTCGCAATGAGATGTAGTCTACTAAATGCCTAAATCACTTTGAACAGGTCTTGGGAACTGTCAGCAAATATTACTCAGGCTGAATTAGGGCCTGGTCTTGTCAAGAGAACCACGCACCGAGTCAGTTCCACTCTTTAGAGCAGGGGAGGGCAAACTACAGTCCACAGGCCAGATGCAGGCCACAGGAGACTTTCATCAGGCCCTCCAGCTGGGATTGACCAGAGTGTGGCAGCCACTCCCCTCTCCCCATTCTGCCCCTTCTCCCCCACACGATGTGGGCCCAGTGGCACCCTACCAGGCGTGGGCAGCTGCTCCCCTCGCCACCATTACATGCAGCAGCAGTGCCCTGGTCGGAGCACAACAGCTGCTCCCCTTCCCGTCTCAATGCAGATGTGGCCCTCAGGCCAAAATGTTCACCCACCCCTCCTTTAGAGCCAGCCATTTTCCTCTATTAGTTGTATGGTTTTACACATACACACTCTACTTCTATGCTCTGTAAGACATTTTTTAAAAACGCAGGAGAATATTACTGTTAAGCAACAAAAACTGGCATAAGAAACTAGGGGCAGGTGTAGCACCTTTAATTACTGTATGCTCATTGTTTTAAAAAGAGACTAGACCTCAAGTTGATTGTAACCCTTTAACAAAGTTCTTTTTATCTATAGAGACAATCACAAAGATGGACAACACTCAGCTTGTGACAACACAGGTCTGTTGTTGTGAAGTTCCTCATTTGACCTGCCATTTTTGATCATTCAGAACAAGCCCTTTTGTAAATTTAGAAGTGAGGTTCTGTGCATGGTGGCCATTATTTAATAATCTCACCATGCACCTTTTAAGTACCCCTGTGCTTTCTTTTATTCCTCCAGGACCACAAAGGCAGCCAGCAGAACTGTAAATTGAATGATGAAAGACTCTGAGCCCAATTTACTGGTTCCCTGCACCTGAAAAGTGAAAGTATTTTACACTGCCTTTTCACTAGTGTGTGTTACCATACACTATGCAAAGCATTGGTGCATTGAATCTTCTGTTTGCCATTTGCTCACTGCTCTACACGTAAGTATTTAGGGATTTATGTTTTTATTGGAAGCTTCCAGTGAAGCGCAGGAACATCTCCCCGGGTAATTGTTTTCCATCTGTTTTTCTTTATTTTGTTCTATCTGTGGGGCCTCATAGTGGTGCACAAGTATTTAATAAGGACAATAATCAGAACTTTCTGCTTTAAATTGCAGTTAGAGTGAGATAAGCAATTGTCAATGCAGGAGCAGAGGGTTCTATAGTTAGCCTCTTGACAATTATTCCAGAGCGTAGTTACTCCATTTAAAAAACAAAACACCTTTTAAAACCAAGGTTTCCTAGTATAGCATACTCATCCTGAGTACTGTGCTATTTGTCCCTTTAAAACACTGTAACACCCACAAACCAAAATTTAGCAGACAACTTTCCAGATGATGAGTGAGTCACTAGAATCTACCTTCCTCTCCTGTTGTTAAAATGGCTCTGCAGTACCCTCAGGAGTAAAACAGATGGTTTCCAGAACAGAAAGCACAGACAGGCCTCAAAACACACACAGTTTTCTGCAGCTGCTATCAGTTAGCTGAGGATGTGGCTGTGGAGTTAAAATGTCAGCCTCCTTTTTGGAAAGTGGAGCTCAGTATTGCAAGGCGGAAAAAGTGGGGTAGGGGGAGACCTCCTTGAAGTGTTATTTAGTGTTTGAATTTAAACAAATTCAGTTGCTAAAGACAGGATCCCCAGGCTTTAATAGGAACAAAACTGGTACACTGAAATAATATCATTTTGCATAGGCACTTCTCTAACTGCATCAATACTATAAAACTTATTTCCTTTGCACCAGTAAATGAACAAAGTGTAAGGGACAGGGGCATAGGCAGCCTGGCCTAGCCATCACAGCTGGGATGATACCTGCCCACTAAGGACAGAAGTTGCCAGTATCACAAGACTAGGGTCCATAAACAAGCATCGACATCAGACATAGAAGAGGGTCGGACGCTGGAAACCAGGAGCAGTACAGAGGTAGAACTCAGAGTCAGAAATAAAGAGTCGACTAACAGATTTATTTTTCCCATGAGCTTTCATGGGAGAAAATCCCTCTTCGTCAGGTGCTTCAAAGATGAGTGAATTTTCAAGTTCACCCATCTTCGAAGCATCTGATGAAATGGGATTTTCTCCCATGAAAGCTCATGCAAAAAAATAAATCTGTTAGTCTTTAAGTACCACACGACTCCTTGGGTTTTTTTTTGTTTTTTTTTGCTAGACTAGACTAACATGGCTATCCCTCTGGAAATTCAGAAATAAGGGTCAGAGGGTCAAGTTAACTCATAGAATGGAGATCAGAGGCAGTACCGGGCCAGAATTAAGGGACAAGATCAGAGTTGGAGACAAGGCAAGGCAAGCTCTAGCATTGGAGCAGGCCAAAGTCTGCATGGTTGCTCAGCTACAGACAACTTCCTGGGCCAGCTGCTGGATTTGGTTGGGACACTTGGCCGATTAGAAGCCTGCAGAGTATAGTCATTTTGGGTCTCTTAGGCAGTACTTCCTGCCATGTCTCTTCTCCATAGTAGTCCCTGGCTTCCCAGTGACACTGTGGGAATCTCAAAAACTGGACATTTGCTAGTCTCAGGGTCCTTATGCTAGCACCTGGCAAGCTGCTAAGCCATGTTAACCTCCTGTAGTTAACTTAATTAATTGTCTTCCTGGAAGCTGACAAGCTTGTGGCCCATTCTGTGAAAGCTTCAGGATGAATATAAAGTCTGATTTACAAAGCACACCTAGATCCAGAGGCTAGATGGTGTAAACTGGCTTAGCACCACTGACTTCAAACACCACTAGGACAATTTACAGCAGTGGAGGATCTAGGACCATAGGGATCACAAGCCAATATTGAGCCTCTCACAGGGGTCAGTCTCAGTTGTTTCAGAGGAAGGAGCCTTGCAGGAGGCAGTAAACAGCAGAAGTTTCCTCAAGCCCCAGTAATTAGGAGCCAGTTACCCCTAAAGCAGAAGGGTTAACTTTATATTCATTTCAAAGCTCTTTTTTATTATCAGCTATTCTAACTGTTCTTACCACCCCATGGAGAACTGTTCCAGAGGGGTAGCCATGTTAGTCTGTATACAGCAAAACCAACGAGAGTCCTGTTGCACCTTAAAGACTTGACTTAAATTTCTTCAGGCATAAGCTTTTGTGGGTTGTCACACACTTCATCAGGTGAGGAACTGAGAGCCTGGTCAAGCTGTACAAGACAGCTCTTGAGCATCAGCTCTCCTTCCACCACCCTGAACTCAGGCAAGCTTCCATGCAACAATCTTCACCACATCTCAGAGTGCAGCTTCAGAAAGACGCTCTTTTTTAGACAGCCCAGCTGTTGGGCATGCCAGTAAGGCTCTGTGCCATACACCACTGCTCTCAGTCAGGGCAGCTCCACAGAAGTCAGTGTCAATGTACCACAGCTGAGGTGTGCAGGCCTCTGTCACCTACGTACACACTCCATTTCCAACACCCTCAGAACTGTACAGCAAGCGGCCAAAAAAAAAAAAAAAAAGTGGTGGGACTAGAAGAGGTGCTTTTTAAGCATTTGTCTTATCCTGACCCTGCAAAAGGCAGTAGTGTCTAGTGGTTGGGGGGAGGGGCAGGAGACTGCTCCTCTTCTCTGTAGCGGTGGCAAGTTGCAGGTTAATTTGTCTGTGACCACTGATTTATTTCAGAGACCTGTTCTGAGGCAGGCTTGTTTGTTTAGTGCTTACAGATGCCTGGCTGAGAGGCCCTTGAGAAGTGCAATTAGGGTAGGATTTAGTAATGTAGTAGTTGCCAGCCTCTTCCTTTGGGATTGGTCCATACTTAGGCCTTTGCTGCTGGCAGCATGGCGCCACTGCCACCGCTAATCTAACATGCAAGCTCCTTCTGCTTTCCCCTAAGCCATTTTCCCTCTGCAAGACCAAAAGGCATCATCTTGTGCCAGAGGACAGCACTGGCCCAGCTTTTCAGAAAAACTGTCAATGTTACATGCCAGCAAACTGTAAACTAGTCCTGTGCGCTGACCAAATGTAAAAGAAACTGAACGTCTTCCAGCTGGCAACCCCACAAGCCTTCAGACAGCAGCTATTTATTCAAGGTAGAAGAAAAAGAGGGCTAGAGTTTCAATTAGAGGAGGCTGGCAGAGACGCAACAGAGCTCTGGGTCACACTTAGTTGGCAAATCTTTTAATAAAAGTCATCCCTTTCCCATTTGTAGCCAAACCCCAGATCCCCTGCAGTGCAGAATTGGGAGCAAAATCTAGACTGGACCTGGGTTCTTTGACTATTCTAAAGGCTGTGCATTATTATTTATTACTAGCACTAATACGGTAGCACTCCAAGGCCCCCACTAAGACCCAGGATCCATTGCATGAGGCAGCATAACAGTAAATGGTAAAAGACAGCCCAGGCTCCAAAGAGTTGGCAATCTAGACAAAAGCAGCAGCTGTATCCCTGTTTTACAGATAAGGAATGGAGGTACCAAAAAGTTAAAGGTGTACTGCCAAAGGCTAGACAGGCAGCCTGTGGAAGATTTGAGAACTGCATCCATGTCCTAAACCAGAGTCTTAACTGCATGACCAACCATCCAATCTAAATACCAAAAGTGTTGCTTATGTTGCCTGCTCCAGCACACAGCAAGTGCTGACTTCAGCTGAAACAGATACAATACAGTATTTCATTTGCAGAGTGCCAAGAAATAGAGCCCTGGCTTTTACAAAGTGGGGGCGGGACACTCAAAAGCCTGTCCCCCCCCCCCCCAAGGAACACTGGCACCTAGGAAGAGATGAAGAGAAGGAGCCTGAGATGCACATGAATAAAACCTGTGATTAACCAAGGAAAGGATGGACACACTATTCCCCTTGTTATATCTTCTGTGCCAGTCTCTGGCATTTCCTGTGCTGTTGAATGGGCAGCAGAAGGTTACTTACCTGTAAATGTCCTTCTTCAAAATGGGCTGCTCACATCCATTCTTACGTAGGTGTGTGCGTGCCACAGCGCACGCATGCCTGGACAGCTTATTCTCCTAGCCTGTCTCTGTAGGGTCAGTGGCCAACAACCCCTCTGACTTACGCACCTGCGCTGTATATAGGTGGCCCTGACCCTACCCCCCCCCTTCAGTTTCTTCTCTCTGCTAACTCCAAAAAGCGGGGACAGAAGGAGGGTAGAGAATACATCTGAGCAGCCCATCTTGAAGAACATTTACAAGTAAGTAATTCGTTCTTTGAGAGCTGCTCACATCCATTCCTGTGATGGTGACTTACAAGCCGTATTTAGGATGGTAGGCTGAGTTAAGGTTTCCCTGCTCATAGAACAGCTCTGCCCAGGGCACCATCATCCCTTATTTGCCGAACAATTGTGTAGTGGAATGCGAAAGTATGCACTGATGACCAGGGTGCTGCTCTCCATATCTTCTGGATTGGCACCTGAGCAAGGAAGGCCATGGAGGATGCTTGCGCTCCAGTCAAGTGTGCCTTGATTCTCCCTGGGAGCGGAGTATGTGCTCTGTGGTAGCAGTCTTTGATGCAGTTCGTTATCCAGGACAAGATGCATTCAGCCGTCATTGCCTGGCCTTTCATGTGCTCAGCAACTGCTACAAACAGTTAGGTCATTCTGAGGAAAGGTCTGGTTAGCTCAATGTATGTCACGAGACCCCTTCTTACATCGAGGGTGTGCCATTTCCTCTGGTTCTCTGTAACTTGTGTATCTGGGAAGAACACTGGAAGGCAAATATCTTGGTTAATATGGAAGGTTGACACCACCTTAGGTAAGAAAACCGGGTGAGATTGGAGTTGTACTTTGTCAGGTTGGAACACTGTATATGGGGCTTCCGAGGAAAGGGCTCTTAGCTCTGAAACCCTTCTAGCCAATGTGATTGCTACTAAGAAAGACACTTTCTGTGATAGGACGAGTAGAGTGCATGAGTCTAGGGGTTTGTATGGAGCTTTTGTGAGCCCCTCAAGTACTAGGTTTAGGTCCTGTTGTGGGATTGGATCACTGGTTTGAGGGTAGCATCCCTCTAGGCCCTTGAGGAACCTTGTAGTTGTGGCATGAGAAAAGGGGGGCACCCCGTCAAAGGCATTGTGTAGCACTGAGATTGCTGCTAGGTGTACCCTGAGGGAGGGAAGAATTAGGACACTCTCCTTCAGTTTTAGGAGATAGTCCAATATGGCCTGGATAGAAGTGGACTCCAGGTGCACCCCTCTTTCTCATGCCCAGACGGAGAATCATTTCCACTTAGCCCAGTATGTGGTTCTCATGGAAAGCTTCCTACTCTCAATCAGGACTTGCTGAACACTCTCTGAGCATACTTCCTTGTCAGGGTTTAGCCATGTAACCTCTACACTGTTAGGTGTGGTGACTCTAGGTCCACATGTCGCAGGCAGCTAGAGTCCTGCATGAGTAAGTCCGCTATGAATGGGAGCATTATGGGTGAGACCACCAAGAGGTCTAGTAGGGTGCAGAACCAAGGCTGGCATGGCCAAGCCAGAGCTATCAGGATCATACGTGCCTGTTCCCTCTTGATCTTCAACAGGACTGTGTGGATCACGGAGATGGGGGAAAGGTGGAGAGTAGCAGGATGCCCCCCAGCTTATCAGGAGGATGTTCAATAAGGAACCCCTCTCCCTGCTCCTGAGTGAGCAGAACAGGTCACATTTCCAGTTCACTTGTGTTGCAAAGAGATCTATGTGGGGGGTGCCCCATTTCCCAAAGAGACGGGACATTACTTTTGGGTGTAGGGATCACTCGTGCTGGGAGAGGAGTTGTCTGCTTAGTTTGTCTGCTTGCCAGCAGTTGCTCACTCCTGAGAGGTGGTTGGTTACTGGGTAGAAGTTGAACTCCAGGGCCAGCTCCCATAGCGAAGATGCCCCCTTGCATAGTGCAAGTGAGCATGCTCCCACTGGGGGTTGAGGTAAAACACAGCCGCTGTGTTGTCCGATAAGACCTGTAAAGTTTTCCCCTTTATGTTGTTCAAGAAGACCCCGCAGGCTAGGTATCACCCTCAGTTCTTTCACGTTCATATGGAGAAGCTGTCTGCCTGTGACCACGTCTCTCGGGTAGGCAGACCACTTGTGATCTGGGCTGCCCAGCCTCGATCCAACACTTCTGTGATCAAGGCAAGGGAGGGGTTTGGGGCTTGGAAGGGACGCCCTTGCATGCAAGGTCTGGGTCCCACCCTATCACCAGGGAGTCTAATACCCTCCTCGGAATGGTGACCACCCAGTTTAGTAGGTGGTATTTGGGATGGAACACTGTTGCCAGCCACACCAGTAGGGGCCACATGTGGAGGCTGGCCATAGGTGGAAGTGGCCATGTGGCCTAGTAACTGAAAACATTGCCTTGCAGGTGTGGTGGGAGTGTGATGCAGTTCCGAAATGATGGTAGACATGGATTGAAATCTAGATTGAGGCAGCAAGGCTCTTGTGCTTATCAAGTCCAGATGTGCCCCTATAAACTCTATTCTCCTTATTGTGAAGTAATTTTTGACTTTTCTAGGTTTATGAGGAGACCCAACCTGTTATACGGTCTCTGGACAGAGCCGACACTGTGCCAGAGCTAGTCCTCAGACATTCCCCTTATTAACTAGTCAACCAGATACAGGAATATTCATACCACTTGCTTCTTCAGATGGGCTGCTATGGCCGCTATACATTTTGTGAAAACCCTTGGGGCCAGCAAAAGTCCAAAGGGGAGTGCTGTGAACTGGAAGTGTTTTCCTCCCACCACGAAGCAGAGGAACTTCCGGGGCCTTTGCCTTATAAAGATGTGGAAATATGTGTCCTTTAAGTCAAGGGCCACGAACCAATCGCCTGGGTCTAACAATAGAATAATCTGAGACAGGAAAGCCATTTGAAACTTCACTTTTCTTAAGAAACTTTTTCAGAGGCCTTAAATCTTAAATGGGTTGCAAGCCCCCACTTGTCTTTGGGACCAGGAAATATCGTGTGTAAAAACCCTTCCTTTTTTTCCCTGGTGGCAACTCTTTCTATTGCCCCCAGGTCCAGGAGCTTTTGGCATTCTAGCTCCAGTACCTTCTCCTGGGAGAGGTCCCTGTTTGTTAGTGAGGGGGCAGTTTCCTTTTGATAGGCCTGGCTCTGAACTGGATGGCATAGCTCAGTGACACTGTGTCCAATATCCAATTGTCCAAGGTTATCTCAGCCCATTGGTGTCAGAAGGTTTCTGAATGGAGGTGGAGGTGGGGGTGGGGGTTCTGGTGGTTGTAGGGGCCCTCAGGTGGTAGGTCAAAACCTCTGCCTCTGGGATGACGGGAAGACATTATTGCCCTGTCGGGTGGATTGGTTCGGACCCTGGAGCCTTGACCCTCTTCCACGCCTATTTCTGTCTGTGTCTCCATTCCTGTAGAGGCAGTGGGACAATTGTAAGGTTCAATTGCAAGGGCCCTGCTGCTGCTGCTGTTCCTGTTGGTGGTGGGGTCGAAAGGACCATCTGGTCATCTGTGGGGTGCACATCCCCAAGGAGAGGAGTGTTGCATGGGAGTCCTTCATACCATGCAGTTTTATGTTGGTTGACTCAGCAAACAGCGAAGGACCGTCGGAAGGAAGGTCCTGTATGGACTGCTGCATCTGACAGAAGAGTCCCACAGCTCGGCACATGGCGATCACCAATGCTATCCCTCTGTTGGCTGTGTCTAACATCCCATGTGGAAAGGAGCATTGCGCATGCCACTAGGAGGCCCTCTTCTACAAAAGTGCCGTATTCCACCACATGATTAGGGGGGATGAGGTCCTGAAACCTCTGCATGGAGCTCCACAAGTTAAAATGTACCTGCCCATAAGGGCCTGTTGGTTGATGATGCACAGCTGAAGGGCTGTGGTGGAATAAATTCTCCTTCTGAATAAATCCAGCTTTTTAGCATCTTTATTCTTAAGGACAGCAGTGTGTTGGCCTTGCCTCTACTGTTGGTTAACCTCATCCACTACAAATGTCCAAGGAACGGGGTGTTTAACAGGAAGTCAAAATTGTTCGCAGGGACATGGTTCTTCCTTTCTGTCCCCTTTGACACAGGGGGAATCGATGATGGCATCTGCCATTGGGCACAGGCAATCTTCAGCACCCCATCATGCATTGGGACTGCCACCCTGGTTGGGGGTAGCAGTGTCACCCACATTAAAGAGGAGATCAAAGTCTTCCCTGACCACCTCAATTGGCAGGTCAAGGTTTGCAGCCATGCACTTAAGCAGTTCTTGGTCAGAGGCAGCCTTAGGCAATTGGGGGCCATAGGCAAAGGCCCACTATAGGCGTCCACTGCCACCCTCCCTGTGGCCCCAATCCCCCCTGCTACCCTAACCACTCCATACCACCCACCAGGACTCTGTTTGTTTTGCTGAACCAAACTAACACGACTATCCCTCTAGAACCTGTAAATTATTCTTGGGTGTGATATTTTTAAAGATCTTCCCAGCATGAAGCTGGTAAATTGTTCAACTTTCACTTAACATAAATGAGCTAATGCTGAACTACAAAGTTAAAATGAACATTTAATTTTTTTAAAATGTGCATTAATTAATAAATAAAAATGATAAAATTAATGGCTCAAAAATAAATACCACATACAAAATTTTGGCAATCAAATCTTACAAATTTTTCATATAGGCTTGGTTTTATGTGCACTAGAAGTTTAATACAAATAATTATAATAAATAAAAATAAGTGAAAAGAAAGTTTCTAGGGTGTAGCGACAAATGAAAAAAACAAATTTCAATGAAATTCTCAGAAGTATGCAAGTTTATACGACTCTGGCCCCCTCAAAAATGTTAAATAGTAAGTACAAAAGAAGCAAAAAAATTACTTACCAAAAGAAAGACATACAACACATACATCATACACAGCTGTAATGATTGCTTAAGGATAGCACTGTATTTATATGTAGCAGTCTATATGGACTTCCCTGGTGACCTGAGCTAACCAAAGCCAAAGGAAAAATTGTCACAAAGGCAAAGGAAAAGGCAAAAGAAGAATAGGTAAAAAAGAAAAGGAGAAGGCAATATTTCACAAAATTAAAAAATGGCAGAATAAATGGTCACCCTGAGGAACTAAAAGATTAGACCATTGGAAAAATTCCTGCTATTTTGCTGTCTGTTGCTTGCTCCTACTTTTTTAGCATGTCAGTGTGAGGGTAACAGGCAGATAATGGTGAAATCTGCAATTCAGGTGAAGCACAGATCTTAATACTGGTTTGCCTTGATAAGCCAATATTGAAAAGTGCTTAGGCTTCCAGTCATACTAGCTCTGCTAGATCGGAACGATTTCTCTTTTTTTCAATATTTTCATTTCTGTCCACCAAATTGAGGATGGGCCCCCCTATTGCTTGGGGTCCTAGGTGGCTGCCTTCTTCACCTACCCCAAAAGGTGCCACTGTTCTTGTTGTGCCCTCGGATCCTCTCTAAGTGAAAATGACCTCTTGTAGGCCTTTCATTGGATACCCCTGCATCCCAGACTCCTTGGGATGTGACCAATCTCAATGACCCGGGGCACGTCGGGTCCCTATGAAGGGAATCCCAGGAGTCCCACTCAGTCCACTGTGCCAACCAATCTTTAAAGGTTTGTGGCACCGTGGCCTGTGCCAGGGATGTTCTGCCCCAGGCGGGAGAGCAGTTGGTTTCCCTGTGCTGAGTGGCATGTGGAGAGCATCACCTCTTACTCACTGGTACCTTTGAGGTCCAATGCAGGGAGCAGTGCATCGGCACAAGTGGTGTCAATGCCCGAGCTCCAGAGTCCCTGCACTGAGGCAATGACGAGGAGTGCTTCCTCCTGCATTTACCGATTAGGCATGCCACAGCTGGTGCCAGGGCAGGTGGTGTCAATGAGCCATGACGCTGGTGTCGGCTGTTGGAATCCCTGGACAAATGCGAATGCAACTTGATACAGAGTGACTTTTGTGATTGTGCCAGGGAGTGTTCCTGGGACAAGGTCTCCAGGGAGAACCATAGGTATGTCCCTTCATCCCCCAACTTGGAGCCCAAGGCCAAGGGACTAGATGCTCTTCAGCTGCATGGGGAGTCCCTGGAATAGGTCAGAGGAAACTGGTGGTCCCACAGCAGGAGTGGCTGTGCTGATCTTCCCTGGGGAGGAGGCACTGGGATTGGGGTGTCAAGGCCTGATCGCAACGCAGATTACCCAGCTGCTGGATCTGGCCCTGCCTGGCATCTGCACCAGGCCTTGAACAACAGTGCCGGTTTTCCTCTCGATGCCGTCAGTCTGGGTAGAGTAGAGGTTGCCAGCTGCAGGAGGGCCTTAGCCACTTTGAAGGCTTCAGACGTTGATGGGATCTGCAGGGTTTTAGGCCTCTGTGCCAGGGTCTGTGGATCTCCCTGAGCTCAATGCTAGGGAGCTCAACCTGTGCTGATGTCAAGGCTTTTTTCCAAAGGGCAAGCACCCAGTGTGGATTCCAATCCCATGCAGTGCTTTTTAGGCTTCCTGGACACAGATCTATGCCAAGGTAGGACCGGTGCCAACTGTGCTCTCTGTGCTGAGGCTGCCTGTGCTGACAGTGGTAAGGTCTCTTCCAGAGCTATGGAATGCAGGCGATTTTTGCGCTCCCTCTGTGTCCTCAGCTTAAATGATTGGCAAATTTGGCACTTGTCGGTTCGGGTGCACCTCTCCAAGGCATTTGAGGCATTTCTCATTGGAGTCGCTGACTCAGAAAGCCTTTCCACATGTGGCACAGGGTTTGAAACCAGGCATGGTCATGTCCATGCTGGGCCATGAGGAAGAAAGAGGATCTCTGGTGCAGTCTGAGCTGGGACACAAGATAGAAATGAAGAGCGATTCCAGAGTTGGGAAAGTGAAGAAAGAAGTAGATGATGAAGAAAAATGGACAAGCACTTGCAAACCTGCAAGAGCAGGCAGTTCCAGGACCATTGCAATGGGTGGAAAGAAGGAACTGAAGGGGGAGCAGGCACAGGGCCATCTACATACCACGCAAATGTGCGAGTCAGAGGGGGCACTGGCCATTCACCCTATGGGAGCAGGCTAGGGCAAAAAGCCTTCTGGGTATCTATGCGCTGTGGCACACCCACACAGGAATGGATGTGAGCAGTGCTTAGAGAAGAACTAGCTATTCTAGCAGTCCCTCAGCAGAATTCCCCTTCTCCAGAGAAGAAGCTGTAATCCAAGTCACCCAACCATGTTGCAGATAGTAATGTACTGCTGCAAAAATTAGAGCAAGTGCTTCTGCAGCACAGGAAAGCTGCCCTTAGAAATGCTCAGCAGATGGGGATGGGAACATGGACACTGACTGTATCTGAGCCGTTCAGAGGAAAGGATGACCTTCCCCTTCCTCTTTGAGTACCAGAGGTCCTATTTTTCCTTAAGTGGAAGAAAGAAAGGATTGTTCCCTACTGGCATTTGCAGAACCTCCATCTCTGCCCAACTCACAAAGCAGTAGTTTATGTCTCTGCAGATCAATGCACTTTGCACAGCAGCAATCTGCTGGGATTCAGAAAATTCCATTGCTGGGGTTAAATGGATGTCACTGCTAACTGGAGAGGCTCCTCTGGAATTTGAATGACATACCATAGGCTCTGTCTAGGACACAAGACTCCAAGGAGGGATGGCAGAGGTCATCTTATGATGACACCCATGCTTTCCTTTCCCCTTCACCCACCATGTGTCTGCCTGTGCAGCTAGACTTGGAGGTCTAATCACAGCTTCTAATCACAGGCTACAGTAGTTGCCCCTAGGCACCAGCAGAGTTTATTCTGATGCAATTCAGGAAGGGCCCTTGCAGGTACTGCCTGATATGAGCCAGTAACAGCAGCAGGAATGCAAAGAAAGGTGATTGTGGGGGGTGGAAGAAGAACTGCAAAAATGGGACAGAGATGCTGGAATGAGCAGAGCTTGGGGTAACTAGCAGGGGTAACTCGCAGTGCTTGAAGCTGCAAAAGATTGTGGTCTCCCAGATAACTTATGTAGACAGAGCCTCAGTTTGTACTAGCCAGAACCTTCCTTAGACAAGGGCCAGAGCTCAGGATAGCTAGGTGCTAACATGGATTCCCTGGCCAAAGCCAGGGCAAGGCCTCTGTTTCTAATGGAGGATCTCAAGTGCCAAGGGACAGTGCACCCAGCATTCAGACACGTATGTTTACAGCCCTTTATCTTCAGATTTTATTTTCTTTCAAATTTCCCAAGAATTTCAGTGTTTATTCCATAACCAAAAAAACAGATGAAAATTGGTAAGAACCAAAAGCAATGGGCAGCAGACAGGGATGGAGGCAGGGTGCCCGCTACTCTCAAAGTGCACAGGGCTGAGTCGGGTGACCCGGCTTACAGGAGGAAGGGAGAGGAGAGAGAGAGGTACACCAATTAGCAGCTGCCATAGACTTCCACTCCCTATGCAGCTGTCACTGCAGCAATCCTTTGGTCTTGGCTGTCAGCCCCGGATCCCTGCCCTACTGCACAGAGGAAGTGGACAGGGCTGTGCTGAAGTCTAACAGGGACTGACAGGCACGGAGCTGTGTCATGAAAATACCAGCATTTGGGTGGAAAGTAGTAAAACTGAAATACTGTCTTTTTCAAAAATCTGGGGATTTTGCTGAGACAATTGTTAAATTGGTCCTTGCTTAGACTTTACACCTCCGCACTCCCCTGTAACAAGCATGGAGCACCATTGGAAAGAGACTGGTTTTATCCGAAGGCTCCAGTCATATGACATAGGTTTGTCTTACAAAAGGTCTGCAATTCTGTGAGGGTTTTTTTTCCCCCCTAAAGGTCCACCCCCTAAATTAAGAAGGAAGAAAACTAAGCCCAGGCTGAAGAGGAAACAGGAACAGGAGTGAGGCCAAAGGTTAAAAATGAGGAAGCAAGAGAAGGGCCCTGAGCAGAGAACCCTAGACAGCTCTCACAGCTCCTCAAAGGCATTTAATGAGTCAGTGGACATCGTCCAGAGGAACTCTGCATGGAGGTGTGATCATATGAGGGACCAGAAATACGTGCCACAGTCATAAAGTGCCCTCCTCCCTTTCCAGTTATCTCCTGAAGTGATGAATGGCCATTTTGACTTATACTTGCAACACGTGGCCTGTGATTACACTGTAATAGGGTAACATTGTACATCCTCAAGTGGCCTGTAACCTTAACCTGTGGTTCCTGGGGAAGATTTTCATAAGAGCTCAGGGACTTAATTTCTTCTAGTGTTCAGCACCCAGAGTTTGGGCCAGATTTTCAAAAAAGTTCAGCATGCAAAGGATCTCAACAACCTTTCTTCCCTTGACTAAAGATCACTTTTCTGCAAGGGAACACACTGTCTAATCATTGTTTGTCAAGTTATATGCTGAACCTCAATCATTGCCATCTGCCAAATCACCATTTTACTACTTGGCACTAGCTAAAGTCATCCCCAGGAAGTGGAGATAGTTTCAGCATAAATTCCAGCCGCCAGCATGTGCAGCCTACGGCTTGGTGCAGGGGTCTGCGGGCTGTGGCTCTGGAGCCACACATGGCTCTTTGGCTGCCCTCTTGCAGCTCTGGGTTGTTCCCCACTACTGGAGAGCCCTGCAGGCAGCTGTGGACTAACTCCCCTTCTGTGGCAGCTGCCCAGCTGCCCACAGCCCCCACCAGAAGGCTACACCCACTATAACTCTCAAAATGCTTGATTATTGAAGGAATTTTTTTTAATGGCTCTTCTTATCTTTTGGGTTGCTGACCTCTGGCTCAGTGAATGGTCAAGTCATTACCCTTACTGTGACATCTCACCAGTATGGCTATGTACTTCCCAGGGAATATCTTTAGTGCAGGCTTCCATCAGCAGGAGCAGAACTGGCTACATGGACTTCACGTGACCTCCCAGGTAGTGTCCTGGGAAGGACTCGGATTATAGAAAAGAAGGTTGAGATGGAAGAGGGCATTCCTAACCTCAGGCTGATGCAAGGCCTATGCAGGCCCTGAGAACCACAGCATGAGTTCAGTGTATTCTGTCTAAGCAAGCACACCTGCCACATTCAGTCATCACACAAAAGAACTACCTGTCACATCCACTTGGTCCCAGGGTCTTGAACTCAAGCCCACAAGCACCGTGCTAACTATGGATGCCTCTCAGCAGCTGATCTGAACCAGTGGAGAAGGGTGTTAGTGAAGCACTAGCTCACAAAGAGCTCCACTCCCAAAGCTCCTAGCTAGGAGCAATGTTCAACTCCATTGATTGGGTGGGATGGGCTATTTAAATTTGAAGGAAGCATAGGAAGTCATCTGAAGAACTAGATAAAATAGCTGGCTGGATTACCTGACTCCTAGGCACTGCCTCTCAGCCTGTTCCTGCCCTCCTCACCCTCAGCAGCTCCTAGTCCTGCTCTCCCAGATCACTTCAGGTCCCTGCACTCACACACCTGACTCCAATCAGGGCCTTGACTCCAACCAATTCCAGTCTCCTGACTTGAATCATGGGGTCTGATTGCCTATGCACCAGTCCCTATGCTGCATCAGGCTTAGCACCAAGCCTAGAGTGAATCAATGATTTGTCTGGGAGGCACTACCAGTGGATAAGCCAGGAGTCTCAGCAGTGTCGAGATCAGCATTCCAATCCTGCTACTGTCGATAACTGGCTGCCAGCCCTTGAGAGTCACTTATTGGCGCCACACTTCAGTTAGAGGATATGCAAATCAGGATAAAAATGTGTGCCTGCTACCTTGCACTGGAGGGAGGCTTTACTCAATAATGTGGGTTACCAGCAAGACAATTTGGGAAAGTGGAAGTAACATAACTAAGGATATTCTGACAGTCAGCTGTCCTGCAAAGGATGGGTAGAGGAAGAGCAGCTTTTGACAAGAAGCTCTTTTATACCAGGTGCCCTGTTAAGGTGATCCAACAGTAACCAATTAAAGTTTTCACCATCCAGATAACTAAACACAAAGAAAAAGCAGTGTATGCACAAAACATCTGCAAATGAAAAAGCCAGCTTAACTCTCACCTAACTCCTATGCTGGACATGCATGCTCTCTCACACACACACACACACACACACACACACACACACACACACACACACAACTTGATTTAGTTCACACCAAAATTTCTTTGTTTAGTCTTTCCAAAAGCCAAGCAGACTGCCTGTGCCAGGAACCAACCATGGAAAATATCCATCCAGAGCATGCATGTTTCAGAGATCTGAGTGTTTGGAAGCAATGTTCTTAAAATGGACACTCTTTAGCAGCCTTAACTGTGATGTCATGTGTACACATGCTAATTACTCATTCATGGAGAGCAATGCCACCTACAGAAACACAGACGCCTCCTCCACTTGCCTCTTGGCTTTTCCAGAGTAGCAACCAGGCTCAACTGGTTGGCCTGTCAGATTACTGCCCATATGCTGGCCAGATCACAGGCCCTGGTTCTCATGAGGGACTTCAATTACTCTGGTATCTGCTGGGAGGGCAATACAGCAGAGACAATTCAGGAAGTTTTTGGAGCGCATTGAGGACAACTTCCTGGTACAAACGCTGAAGGAACCAACTGGGGGCCTTGCACCTCTTGACCTGCTGGTCAAATACAGAGAAGAATTGATCGGGAAAGTAGAAATGAATGGCAACCTGGGCAGCAGTGACCATGAGATGGCAGAGTTCAGGATCCTGATCAAAGGAAGAAAAGAAAGAAGTAAAACATAGACCCTGGACTTCAGAAAAACAGATTTTGGCTCCCTCAAGGAACTGACTGGCAGAATCCCTTGGATCTGAAAAGGAAAGGCATCCAAGAGAGCTGGCTGTATTTTAAAGAAACCCTGCTAAGGGCACAGGAAGATACCATTCCAATGTGAAGGAAGAACAGCAAATATGGAAGGTGCCCAGCATGGCTTAGCAGAGAACTCTACAGTAAGCTGAAACACAAAAAGGAAGCTTAGACAGATGACTAGGGAGGCATATAAAGACATTGGTCGGGCCAGCAGGAATAAAATCAGAAAGGCCAAAGGGCAATTGGAATTACACCTAGCAAGGGATGTGGAGGATAACAAGAAAGTGTTCTACAAGCATATCAGTAAGAAGAAGAGGATCAGGGATAGTGTTAATCCCTTACTGAATGGGGTAGGTATCCTCATTGCAGATGACGTGGAAAAGGCGGAAGTACTCAATGCTTTTTTTGACCTCAGTCTTCACAGACAGGGTCAGCTCCTAGGCTACTACAGTGGGTAACACAGAATGGAGAGAAGGAGAGCATCCCTCAGTGATGGAAGGTCAGGTTAGGGACTATTTAGAGAAGTTGGATGTGCACAAGTCTATGGGGCTGGATGAACTGCAGCCAAGGGTGCTGAGGGAGCTGGCCAATGCAACTGCAGAGCCACTAGCCATTATCTTTGAAAACTCATGGCAAATGAGGGAGCTCCCAGATAACTGGAAAAAGGCAAATATAGTACCTATCTTCAAGAAAGAGAAAAAGGAGGGCCCAGGGAACAACACACCAATCAGCTTCACCTCTATCTCTGGAAAAATCATGGAGCAGGTCCTCAAAGAATCCATTCTGAAACATTTGGAGGAAAATAGAGTGCTCAGGAACAGTCAGCATGGATTCACCAAGGACAAATTGTGCCTGACCAAATGTGACTGCCTTCTATGATGAGACAACTGGATGTGTGGATGAGGGAATAGCCGTCAGTATGATATACCTCAACTTTAGCAAAGTTTTTGATATGGTTTCTCACAGCATTCTTGTCAGCAAGTTAAGGAAGTCTAGATTGGATGAATGGACCATAAAGTGGATAGAAAGCTAACTAGATCATCAGGCTCTGTGGGTAGGGATCAACAGCTCAATGTCTAGTTGGCAACCAGTAACTAGTAGAGTGCCCCAGGGGTCGGTCCTGGGGCTGGTTCTGTTCAACATTTTCATTGATGATCTGGATGATGTGATAGCTTGCATGCTCATTAAATTCACTGATGACACCAAGCTGGAAGGAATGGTAAACACACGGGAGGGCAGGGATAGGATTCAGGGAGAGTTTGACAAATTGGAGCATTGGGCCAAATGAAATCTCATGAAGTTCAACAAGGACAAATGCAAAGTCTTGCACTTAGGATGGAAAATTCCCATGTATTGCTACAGGGTGGGGACCAACTGGTTAAGTAGCAGCACTGTAGAAAAGGACCTGGGGGTTATGGTGGATGAGAAACTGGATATGAGTCAACAATGTGCTCTTGTTGCCAAAAAGGCCAATGGCATATTGGACTGCATCAGTAATGGCATATTGGCCAGTAGACTGAGAGATGTGATTATTCCCCTCTATTCAGTGCTGCTGAGGCCACATCTGGAATAGTGTGTCAAGTTTTGGGTTCCACACTACAGAAAGGATGTTGACAAATTAGAAGGAGTCCAGCAGAAGGCAACAAAAATGATTACGGGGGTGGGACACACGACTTACGAGGAGAGACTAGAGGAACTAGGCTTATTCAGTCTGCAGAAAAGGAGATTGGGGGGGCGGGACTTGATAGAAACCTTCAACTACTTGAAGAGATGCTCCAAAGAGGAGGGTGCTAGGCTTTTTTCAGTAGTAACAGAGGGCAGAACAAAGAGCAATGGTTTCAAGCTGCAGCTGGGGCAGTCAAGGTTGGATATTAGGAAAAGTTTTCTCACTAGTAGGGTAGTAAAGCATTGGAATGGGTTACCGAGATAGATGGTGGAATCTCCATCTTTGGAAATATTTAAAGCCCGGTTAGGCAAAACCCTGGCTGGGATGATTTAGTGGGAGTGGTCCTAATTTTAGTGGGTTAGACTAGATGATCTTATGGATTCCCTTCCAACCCTATGATTCTATGACATGGCATTTGTCTTTGGCCAGGCTCACAGCACTGTTTGTGGTGGGCAGCAATAACAAGCCCAAGAAACACGTAGTTTTAGTCAGATGCCTGCAGCAGCAGACTGGACTCAATGACGTCTCTTGGTTCCTTCCATGTCTATGATTTGTGACTCCATCATGTAAACAAAGCTCCAGCCTTTCTCCTTCCCATGCTATGTGATGCTGGTTTGGTTCATTCTCAGAAAGAAAGAAGGAACCTGGCAGACTTAAGGTGGCCAGCTTTCACACTGGTGCCTTAGTTCTCTGGGGACAATTAGGAATAAGGAACTGATGGTTATGGCAAATGTGTGTACATTCACTATGAGCTGCTCATAATTTCCTACCTGAGCTGACCTGAGTGAGTCATGACATCATAGAAGCACAGAAACTCAAAGTGACCATGAGAGGTCATCAGGTACATTCCCCTGAACTCATGGCAGGACCAAGTTCTAGACCAATGGTTCTCAACCTTTTGTGGGTTGCAACTCACTGAGCAGTGTGTCACAACTCTACAGGACACGCCAGCCCAACACCTCCAGGCAGAATCCAGCCATTTCTCCCGTTCTCCGCAAGACGCTTACCACTGTGTGGTTATATAGTAACATGTGCTGACGGCTGTTCTAGACCACCTCTGACAGGAGTTTGTCTAACCTGGTCTTAAAAATTTCCAGTGATGGAGATTCCACAACCTGCCTAGGCAACTGGTTAATCATCCTCACAGTTAACAATTTTTTTTCCCCTAACGTCCAGCCTATATCTCCCATGCCTAATTTAAGCCCTTTGCTTCTTGTCCCATCATTGGCGTTAAGGAGAATAATTTTTCCCCCTCCCCCTTGTAACAACCTTGTATCAGCAAATTTATACTGTCATGGTGACCGAGCTTGGCTCTTTTCTTACTAGCAGAGCCTCTGCCCTGCTGAGTTGTTAGAGCACTACCCTTTAATAATCAATGACTTAGAAGGCAAAGCTCACTTTTTATTCCTCTTAAATACATCTGTATCTGTCATGCAAAGTCTGCCTCCTGGCAGGCTCCAGAGAAATACATGGGTCAGAGATAACATCAAAATCACAAATACCATAGTGTACACACTGCCTGGGGGAGAACGATCCAGATCTAAGTGTTCATCCAGCTTCCCTTCCGCTAGGTGAGAGTTTAACAGTAGCACTGCAGTGCATGCCTGCAAACTGGCTGCTTCGGCAGTGCTCATCATGTGGCAGAAGCTCCGGTTAGGTTGCCTCTTTAATTCAGAAGATGTTCCAATACTGAGTTCAGTTATTTCTCTTTAGGTAGCAAAATTCTAACCTGGAGGTGGTGGGGGGGGGGGAATTGATTCCTGACTGGAATTTAAACCTGCCCGGGACTCAAGGTGTTGGGAACCAGAAACTGCACTCAGGCCTTTATGCAGAAAGGGCTGAGCCCCAGCCAACTATCTGTGACCCACAAGCGAAACCAGTCCACTGCAAGGCCTTTGAGGTGTTTGGAGTTAGAGAAAGGAGAAAGCAAGGGAACACAGCTTTGACCATAATGCAAAAAGCATAGGGCCAGGTTCTAATCCCCTTACTCATGCTGACCAGCACCTCACTGCTGGTATACTCCCAGTGAGCATCAGAATCTGGCCCACCAAGTGCTCCTATGCTTCTTCCAGCCACAGGATCACTGCTCACCATCTTCAATCCAACCTCTCCAGTGGACAAGATTGGGATGAAGAACCCACACACACCACCAAAGTGGCAGGAAGACATGGCCCCTCAGTCTAGCCATTCCCATCATAAAAAGCAGAGTAATTTCTTAGAGTTAGTCTACACTAGATGTGCTACATTGCATTTGAAGAAGACACTCTATGACAATGGGAGAGAAGTTTCCCAATAGAACAACAAAACCATATCCATGAGAGTCAATAGCTGTGTCAGCAGCCTACATAGCACTGTCCACACTGGAGCTTAGTTCACTGTAACTTACATCACTCATGGGCATGTAGTGTAGACAAACCCATTGGCCACATGCATTAGTATCAGGCAGCAGCATGCTCCTTTGAGGGACATGCACCTAAGCTCCTAATCCTCCCCCTTCCCCCATAGGCCCTGCTATTATGCAGCCAAATATTTATTGTTATTCCTTCTCAAGCTCACCCTCCTCTAATGACCTGCTCTGAATAAGCGCAAAGTGTTGGAGGATGGTCTCTGCTCCTAACTAGAAAAATCACTGGAGTGTACATCAACTTTTCCTGAATATGATGTGTGGTAGGAGACAAGGAGGAAGAGGAGAACAATCGTTTTCTTAGGCAGGGGTTAAAGTACACCAGAACACAGCAGAACACCATCCAGGGGCCCACTATTTTTAGAGTCTCAGCATTCCAGGCCCCCTAAAAATAGAAAATGGAGTCAGAACGCTGCGTTCCAGGGCCCACCGTTTAAAAACAGTACGCCCCGGAATGCAACATTCTGGCTCCATTTTCTATTTTTAGGGACCAGAACGCTGAGCCCCTACAAATAGTGGGCCCTAGAATGGCATTCTGCCGCATTGGGCAGGGCAGGGAGTTCCAAAAACTTCGCCCCCTGCCTTGTCTCACTGACCATGCTCAGAGTTTCTGAGCATGCTCAGTGGGACTAGGCTCTAGGCCAAAGCCTCAGCCTGGGCCAGGGCCCCTCCCCATGGCAGCCAAGTAAGGGGGGTAGGGGTGTAGCGAGCAGGAGCTAGGGTGGGGGGCTGGCATGTGGGGGGCAGGAGCTGGGGTGGGATAAGCAGTGGGGAGCTGGTGTTTGGGGGGTAGGAGCTGGGGTGGGGGGTTGGAGTTTGGGGAGCAGGAGCTGGCATGTTGGCTAGGCAGGTCGGGGGCTGGCATTTGGGGGACAGGAGCTGGAGTGCAGGGGGGGGCCCACCCAGTTAGGAGTGTTCTCGGGCCCACCAAATTATACTTTAACCCTCGTTCTTCAGGAAAGATTAAATCACTGGGAACAGAAGCCTGAAGATGTGTTTGGCTAAAGTGGCTCAGCTTAGCTGTGCAGCAGAGTCTGAGATGGTATTTTGATTTCTGTTCGACAACTAGAGATAAGAGGAGGCCACGCTGGGGAAGATGACATGATCTCTGAAGGCCGCCTTTCACTTCAGTACAACGCATCCTTTGTGCGACTGGAGAGCTTTTCGGACTGAATGAAATAACTCTCTCCAGCTCTTTATTTGTCCCTCAGGGCAAAAGCAGTGACATCTCCCCAGCCCATCTTTCTGTAGGGAAGAGATTAAATATCTGAGATGAACTGAAATGCAGTCAGTCAGAGAGGCAATTTGCCAATATGTCAGGGTGGGGGCAAGGGGAGGAAAGGAATGGGCGGGCCAGATAGGAACTTAAATTACTGGTTTAAAAACCAGTAAAAAAAAAAAAAAAAAAAAAAAAGTGAGAATCAAGTTCCAATAATTCTCCACAACATAATTCAGCGCTGAGGAGTGTAAAATTTCTCCCTGCCCACCCTACATCTTCTTCTCCCTCCTAGGAGCAGAAGGACTCTTCCAAGTAACTACAAATAGACATGACAATCAGCTGTGTCTAGGGACAGGGGAATACTGAATGGCTCTTACAGGAAAGGAGAATGCAGAGCCATTCCCTGGGACCCAAGAAGCTCAGCTATTATGCAGCCATAGACAGCAATATTGGGTTCTGACAAAATAATTTTTAAAATGTCAAGAGATGCCCAAGTCAATGGGAGTTAAGTTCTCAACTCCCCTTGAGGCTTTGGGAAAAAATATATATAGTATTGTAACTCTATCCCTGGCCTATCAAGAGAGTTAGGACTGTACCCATGCAATTGAAAGCAGACCAGATCTTTTGATGCTTAGTACTACATGGATGACAAATCCCACCCATTCAGAGCCATCACAGAAATGGAGCTCCATCTTCCTGCTGCAAAAGCACAAGCCCCCATAACTTTTGCTCAGGAAGGCTCTTGATCAGCTCTTAGTGGAGTTGTCTCTATTGTAAAATTGAAGAATTTGGAAAATTGCCAGTGAAAGTCAAAGATTTACATCCAACATGGGCATAAGGATCAAGAAACAGAGGAGACATGAAGTGGCTTTGTTATTAATGATTTGTATTTCTGGAGTGCCCAGAATCCCCAGGAAATCAGGCCAGCACCCCAGTGCGCTAAGTACTGCAGAACCAGAACAAAAAGCCAGGCACTGTCCCAGAAAGCTGGGGGGTTGGGGCAGCCAGCAGATCATAACAGCCATATTCGAGCCTGCAACAGCCTACTCAAATGCATTCAGACAACACAACATGGTACAAAGATGCTTGCACCATGACTGAGGTCACTTGCAACAGCATTGTCATCATCATGTCATAATGCTGGGCGAGAAGACCCAGAGCTGGGGATCTCAGAAACTTGTGGCTCATATTAACCTGCACCTCCCTTTTGAAACCCCAACATCAATCCATAACTACTGTTCAAACCATTGGGGAACAGGAGAGAGAGAAAAGCAACAGAGTGCTGGAGAGTAAAGGGTGACTACAGCCACTGGAAATGATGTGTCTGGGGACAAAAAGAAACCAACAACACATGCATAAATAGTTTTGACTGTTTATTGAGCTAAGGAAGGAAGCAGGGAGTCAGCAAGAGAGATCAGAAGGAAGGCTTAGTCGTCATATGACACTGCCTTTCAGAGACAAAACCACAGATCACACACACACATATGCACAGAGGAAGAGACAGGAAGCTACAAGGAAGGCTTTAAAAACAGCTGAGGAAACCCTAACCACAAGCTGGAGGTGAGGCCACTCTCTAACCCCTTACTGAGTAGTTCATAACAAGCACAACCAAAGTATTTAAGTAGAAGAGTAGCAAATGGGGACCCCTCTTCTCCACAAACCAGACTATTTTCCACCAGATCCCCCCATCGAGAGTCCTCTTTAATGTCAGCATATCCTTATGGGATCCAGCCATGCATTTGGGTTAAGCTTCGCTGATGTTCTGCTGAGCACCCAGTACTCCAGGCAGCACTACCCCTGATAAACCTGTGTAAGTGTCTTCATAATCACCAATTGCCAGGATGCCACCATTTCAAACTTGGGGCTCAGTAGCACTCGTGCTTCCAGCATCTAGAACTGATGCCGTTCCACTGACACCAGCTGGTTTGGAGGACATGGTTAGATGTGAAGAGGCCCCATTAGATAGTATCTAGCTCATGCCCCTGCCAGGGCAGGATTGTTTGCTTCCGGCAGCTCAGTGTACCTCAGCAAATCTCCTTTTTATTCATTGTACCTGGGAGTCAGTATATTCATCTATTTATGGCTGCTTAAACAAAGAGAAATTCATTCTAAAGAGACTTCAGAATGCAGCTCAGACACAGACTCACAGCAGGGGAAAATATAGGGTGTGATTTTTTCATACAGAAGTAGGAAATATTGCAGCTGGAGCCAAATTTAGTCAGATGCTCTCTTGCTCTGTTTTCACCCATCACACATGACTCCCAGATGGCAAACCGCTCCTTGGGAGGGAGAGAAGTGTGTTGCATATGCAGCCAATGCCATATTTCAGTAGATCATAGACAATTCAGGCATCCTGGATTTGAGACAACTTCCAACAGCTTCAGTAGGCTTTGGGCCTGGCCCTTTCAACATGCAGTAAGAAGATCCTTGGTGCTTCATGGACTATCATTGCTTCCAGACTACATTCTTTCAGACCTGGTTAACCCCTGTTGCTATGCAGTGTCATTTTACATTGGCCATTGTCATTCTAGCTCTATTCTTCACCTTATTCAGGGACTCCCTTTGCCTGGACATTTCCGTGGAGTTCTCTCAGGGCACCTATCTCAAAGCTATGTGCACACCTCTGAAATGCTGTGAAGCGTTTAGCCCAGCTGTTTAGTATAGCCACGAACAATGATGATCAGAACATCATATTTTCTCTAATTCTGGAACTCTGTATACATCCAGTCCAGAACTGAGGGGGAAAACAGATCTGAATTTTAATTCTTTGCTTGGTGTTCTTTAAATTAAAATCCTGGACTTCTTCAATGAACTTAAAAAAGTGGCTGAATGCACTGTATCTTTCAAATAAAGGATCAAGAAGAATTCACTGGTATACAAATCCCTGCAAAATGGCCAAACTAGGAGAATGTGCCGGCAATGAAATAAAGGCCTCCACAGCCACCTATCCCCTTCACCGTTTGCAGGTCACACCATCCTAAATTGGCCTATTTATGCCTTGATCTTGCTGCAGAGAAGCCATCTACTCAGCAGTCAGTCAGGCCAAACTTTTCAAAAGTAGCCACTAAGTCTGGGTGCCCCACTGGAAACACCTTGGGTTTAGTTCCTATAAGCACTGAGCACCTATAGCTGTTGTTGAAGTTAGTGGGTTCTGTAGATGCTTGAGTCCCTCTGAAAAATAAGCCTCCCCCCCTTAGTGTCAAACTGAACATCCATAAATGGACACCAGAAGTCACTGGCCATTTTTGGAAAACACGAGAAAAGCAGAGGGATCACTGTATTAGGTCTTCCTAGAACATGCCCAAAGAGGACAGCTCAAGAAGCCCTCTGATCAGGGCCCATCCATTCAGTGGCATACTATAGGTCTCTGCAGCCACTTTCATGTGACCTCCCGCATTAGCAGCAGCATCCTGGGTGTGTGGGGGGGCTCAGCGTGCCCATTTCTTGCTGCCTCCAACTCCCCCTGCACTGTGAGGATGGTAGGTGTGGCTGGGAGTGGGGTTGATAATGGCAGATGCCCCTGGGCCACCCACTGGGCAGAGGGAGAGGGGTAATGGACTCTGGTCCCTGTGGTTCCCTTGCTGCACCCAGTACAGTGGCAGAGAGCCCAGGAGGACACTTTCTCCCCCTGCAGTGGGATCCCTTGGCTGAAGGCAGTTCTAGGTTGGTATTGGCACAGATGCCAGGCCTTGGCCACCTAAAATGACGGGAGATGACTTGACCCCCTCAGTAGTCTCAGCATCCTTTCCTACCAGACAGAAAAGCTCAACCTTGGACCAAAGATCAAAGAAAGCTCAAACCAGGAGGTCGTTTTCTTCCTCTGTTTTTTAATGAAGAGGTTTGATTTTAGAGTACTTGGGGGAGGAGGAGGGACTAATGAAAAGTGCTAAACTGACAGCTCCAGAAAAAGGTCCTCTATCCACAGAAGTCCAATGAGGGCTACTCAGTACCTAGCATCTGCCAGCCAGAACATCTCAGCCATTCATTCTGAAACTCAGGAATCAGAGTGCATGGCACCAACTCATTTCCAAAGCCGTAATGCAATGTTTTGCCACTTGGGGTGTGTTCCAATCAGAACGCACCCTTCCCATTAGCGGCACTCAGAGCCGGCGCCACAAAGCCACCCCTTTAATAGCACGGCTCCATTGAGCTACTTCAGGCTGTCCGGGGCTGTGCTCCATCAGCCCTGCTGTAGTTATAGCCCTGCTCATTTCTATGATCACTAAACAGGCATTCAGTTTTAACAATGTTCAGACTAGAGGTGGATAAAAACTGCCTTATCCGAGCATGCTCTTTCCTCTCCTCCCCCACACTGGGGGTTCAGATGAAACAGAACTTGGATCTGAACCAAGACTAAAAACCCAGCTGGTGAGGTTTTGCAGAACACTAAACTGCCAGGGCTTACAATGTGAGGATGGGACAAACCCACCCAAACTGGCACTGCTCTCTTGGTTGCATGATCTCCCTTTAAAGTAAATTAAAAAGCAAAAAGAAACACAAATTTAGACATGAAGGGGATTCCAAATATCCCCCGGGTGTTTAAGGAGTGAGAGCTTAGACAGACAGAGAGAAACAGACAATGACTGGTTCTTGCTTACATGCTCAGGGTCTAAGTCAGGCTGCATGCGGCCCCTGAAGTTGTTTCTTGCTGCCCGCAACAACACTATTACTATCAATATTTGCAATAGCATTGTACGAAAAGGTTTCAGTCGTGCAACCCTTGGGCTACTGCACTAGCCCTCATGCAGCCCTAGTGGTGATTTGAGTTTGAGACACCTGGTCTAAGTGATCATCACTTGTGGGATCAAGAAGGCATTCGCCCTCAGGCTGGATTGGCAGCAATCTTGGGGCTATGTGGGGGGCTGGTGAATCACTTTCCTCTGCAGCATGTGAGTATGGCTCACTTGCCAGGATTATATCTCACAATCATTTTCTTGCCATTGCAGGGGCTACAGACAACAGTGCAGCTCAGTCTCTCCTATTCTCTGCCTGGTGCACAAAGGAGGCTGGTCTCTTCTGGCCAGTAATACTTTGGTCTCCTTTTGGTTGTTAGGTTTAGTGTGCAAGCACTGGTGACCTGTGATATATGGAAGGTTCGACTAGACGACCTGCGTTATCCAGATCTGGCCTTAAACTCTACAACTCTAAAGGGCAGGGAGCAGACGAAAAGCAGTGCTCTGACGCTTCTGGTTGCAAACTGAGCAAAAAGCCAACACCTGATCATCCTTAAATTAAAGAACCACAACAAAGCAGCCATTCTACCCAACAGCATCCCAGGGAGAGCAGAACCACATTCATGCCTGAAGTCTTTCCGCATATCAGCCATTGATTCAGATATGACACAGAATAGTCCATAGCTATCCGATCCTGATAAGCTATGTCAGTTCAAAGCAGCAGAGGTTGGCAATGAGACCATTAAGGAACTGAAGAGGAAAAGTCATTTGTGATAGCAGATAGAGTACAAAGGAAAAGAATCAATTCCAATCAATGCAAACAGTGGAAACAAGAACCAAGAGTAAAATTCATTGCCATTTCAGAAGCCAGAGGAAGAGACCCCCATGTGAAAGGAAATATGGCAAACATCATTCATAAAGGACAATGCTATTCAGAAGGGTGCTGATCAGTGTTCTCTCTAATTATCTGTAGGCTGTGAGCACAAAAAATTTGTGTGTGTGCAAAAAAATTTCTTTGTGGGTACTCATATTAGCACTATTGAATTTTTTTGTGAGCACTTTATTTTGTTGTGTGCATGGGTGTCATGACCTGTGTGCGTGCACACATGCACACAGCTTAGAGGGAACAGCGGTGCTGATGTTTGTGCCTTCCAAGGAGTCTGGTTTCTAGCTGCATTTTTCTACATCCCTCCTCCCAGCATAACTCTCCTAAAGGCAGTAAAAAGGTGGATAGACCAGGAGACTTCTCTGCTGTTGCCTCCTACCTGTAATTTCACATGGGCCAGGAGCAACTAGAGATTAGAATGCGACCTTGCCTGTCGTAGTGCAGGGTAATTTTGCAAATCTACCAAGATAATGGCTTTGCTGAACTCTCCAACAGATCAAACCAGTGTGGCAATACGCTGGGGTAGACATACTGGATCAAGGCTGGAATATGAGACAGCCTATGCACTTAGCAGAGATAATTAGATAAAAATTGTATTTAAATAAATTTACCCATTTCATGAACGTTACAATTGCTGGAACAGAAAGGATGGTTACATTCAGTGCACATTCCATTGCATCTCAAAGAATGAAAACTGAACAAATGGAGGTGATGATCCACCGGATGGGGCACTGGACAATGTGTCAGAACACCTGGCTCTGAGCAAGTAGGAGAGTCTCTGTGCCTCTATTTTGCCTTTCATTCTTTAAGAAAAGGACTGCCTCTTTATGCCATGGAACCATGGTGATAATTTACATAACAGCAATAGTTCTCCTCTGTTTCTTGAAGCCTAATGTAACACTGTTGTGCTGACATTTCCAGCACCGCAGGAGACTTTGAAATGAAAAATAAATACACACTAAGTTTAGCTGTTTTAAATTTCATAAACATTTCTCAGGTTTTGGTGGAAGATAATCCCCAACTATCCCCCCTTTTGACATTTTTACCAGTTCTGGAAAATACTCATGCTAAGACATACCTGTGCACAGTTAAGGGGACATGATCAAGGCTGAGGGGCCCAAAATTTAACATGCACTACTAACAATTTAATATTGATCCATATAAATTTCTTTGTATTCTCCAAAATGAGTGTTAGAAATGTGACACCTCTGCCAAGCAATGCACAAAATAGCAAACCGGGGGCACTGGGCTTACTGGATAAATCACAGCCAACATTGTCAGTCTATGCAAAATCCAAATAAGGGGCCAATTCTCCATTGGCCAATGGCCCCTATCTACCACTCTATATCAGACAGGAATTGTAGGCAGATCAAAACTGATTTGTCCTTTGTTAAAAGTAATCTACGACAACACACTTCAGGTACCAATGTTCCCAGCGAGTAGGGATCATTCATGCCATGGCGGCCTCTGTAGACAGAGTTCCAAATGTGTCTGTGAAAATATAGTAATCAGCTAGCAAGACAAGGGCTCATAAAGCTCTCATTCAAAGTTCATTGTAGCACTGCTCTCAGCCAACCCTACAGATTTTTAAATTAATTTCTTTCGAGGGATAAAAATATAATCGGCATTCTACTGGCATATTTTGAACACATACAGCTCTCAACCTGCCAAGGAACAAAAGAGATTGGGAAACAGCAGGAGCAGTCAGAGTAACTGAAACAGTTTGGATAGAATGAGCTTTTCTTTGGGTGGACTTTGAATGCCCACTTCTCATCAGAAAATAGAATGAAACCCTCTAGACAGCTTTGCAAATTCCCCCCTTCAGCATCACCTTCATGATTCAACATTTCTGGCAAGAGAGGAAGCAAAACATTATACCTGGTGGTTTGACTGAAAGCATAAAAGTGGTCTAAGTGAGAGGACCCTGGAAAATTAGATCATCTGTATGGGTGGCATGTGTGCAAGAGATACACATGGAATAAATTTCTATGTGAAACAGCTCATCCATTAGTTCTCTGCCTTTCTGGCATAAGCCAGTTTGCTGAGGCTAAGGAGAATGGGCAATGAAATGAGAAACCATCATTTTTAACAGTGGTAGCTCCTGAGACATTCACATAAGCTCTTGAATTCTTCAGGTTGTGCAGCCTGAAAAAGGTGACTGTGATGGTTGGTGGGTGCTCTATTTCCTCCTTCACTCCAAATGCAATTATTACAAAGCACAGCATAGGACAGTCATCATTATGCATCAGAGCCAGGAACAAAACGTAACCACCGTTTTGTCGAGAAAGGCCATTTCTTACATTTTTGGAGAAATTAACCCTCATTCTCAGCCTGAACTTTCACCCCATTCATTTCTTTCTCCTCCCTTACTCTTCTCTAGTTCAAGCCACCCTCCTCAGTCCCCACACTTAAGATAAAAGTGACTCCTGCTCTGGCATCAGGCCACAGCCCATGCACTAAAACTGCCATGTGTCTGGAGCACATTCCAGAGACAAGTTACTCACAAGCAAAGAGTTTTCCAAGTGGTTTTAAAAATAAATAGCAGCTTGCCAACTACCTCCCCAAGTGTGCTGGGTTCTATTTTCTGCACCTACGTACCAGGAAGAGTTATAGAAATTAACTAAGGTTTAACCAGTGAATTCAGAATGGTCATTGGAGGCTTAAGCAACCACATCCTCACCTGGTGTCAGTTGATTTCAGTGGAGTCAAACCAACTACGGAACTGGCCAAAAATGCCTCCTAAAACTAACATACATTCCACAAGAAGTTGACAGATTGTGATTTCCATTTTTATAGCAAACATCTTGCACACTTATGCTGGAAGGACCTTTTTCAGATTATTTTCCTGGCCTTCATAATACATCCGGAACTGAATGGTGTCTGATCTATCCATATGCTTTGTTATATGTGCTATTGCAAGGCATGTGTGTGTCTCCATGATGTTTGTCTTTTGGACAACTCCATATCTTGTCATATTATTACAGTTTTCCAGTGCAATCAGGTGCCTTATTATGTTATTGCACCAGTGTTTGATATCAGATATGACATGCCTAGAATTGTTTATATTACTCAGAAGGATTTTTTTTAAATGGCTTACTCAGTCTTGCAAGAAGATAAACAAGCAAAATATTTTTTTTTCCTGTCACTCTAATAGAGGGCAGGTATATATATAATTTGCTTGGGCAGACATATTCCTGGCAATTCTGGAGGGATGCATTTACCCAATTTGAGCCTGTGAATACAAGTCTGACTTTCATTTTCCCACAAGCATTTTTAGGGATTAAACTTGACCACTTGCATTACTGCAGAAAACGAATGCAAACTGAAGACTAAAAGAATTCACTTTAGGAAAGCCACACAAGTATTTATGGAAGGTCATTTGTACCATTAGCCTAGGTGTGGTCTAGATATTAGTTTGCAGCTGTTAGTTTGTCCTCAGTTATGCTAATCTGAGATGGGGAAGAGGGGGATTTCCTCTGCTCAAAGCAAAGAGTCTGATCATATCTGACTCAGCTTGTTCTCCTAGCACCAGGTTCAGCAAATTGCTCTATATGGTTTGCAAATGCTCCAAGCCTTGGCCTCTTCATTTCCAAAGGGGAACAACAGGAGAGAGCAGCTAGGGAAATAGAAAGCAAGTTCAGACAATGCTCATCTGCATCACTGCCTGACCAGGCTGGCCTCAATTAGTCTTTTATAATAAATATCTGTTCTTAATGATGGTGCAGTTTACCCCTAGCCTAGAGTATGCCTGAAATCTGTAGCAGGGCATTGTGGTTGATGGGTAAATAACACTTTGCACTTTCAGCCAGGGGTCTTAATGCATTTTACACATCATAAAGCCTATACAAAATACCCCTTTGGTGGAGGTAAGAATCAGAGATGGACTTGGGTAGTGTTATTAAATCCTGTCCCACTCAGGACAGTGGAAAAACTCACTAACTGCAAGGAGGCCAGGATTTATGCAGAAGGTCAAATTCTGCTCTCAGGTACACGGATATAGCTTCCATTGAGGTCAGCTGTGACACTGGCCCAGCCAGGTACAGGTGTATTACAGTGAATATGACTGTAGGAAGAGGGTCGAGTTTCAGGAGGGATCTGTTCCAGGATAACACAAGGGGCACAAGCTAGGGTATGGACCAATGTTGATCAAAGTGGAGAACATCACATATACCACTGGACCACTCAATAAACATCTCTTTCCTACAATCCCACCCACTGACTGTATTACTTATGGTTCTTGTATAAAAGTGAATTGTTCAGGGTCATATACCATGTGAGCAATGGTGCCAGGAATAAAACCTGTGGCTCCTGACTTAAAGTTTCCTTATCTATAGGGTTTAAAGTAAGCCAGAATGTGCTGGAACGGCATTCCGGGGCCCACTCTTTTTAGGGGGCCAGTGTTCCCGGGCCTCTAAAAATAAAAAATGGAACCAAACATCTGCGTTCTGGGGCCTACCATTTAAAATAGTGGGTCCTGGAACGCAGTGTTCCAGTGCCATTTTCTATTTTTATGAGCCCTGGAATGCTGGGTCTGTTTTTAGGGGCAACGTTCCCTCTAAGGAGTGCAGGGGTGCAGCCCCCCCATCACTCCCCCATGCCGGGAACACTGCCAGCCGTGCGCAGCCAGCAGCCATGGCCAGAAGACAGAGTCTTCCAGCTGGCAGGGAACTGCCCCAGGCTGGGCCTGTGAGGTTTTAAAACTCCTGCCCTGAGCCAGTGGCGGGGTCACTTCACATGGTGGCCCAGTAACTGGGCCCAGAGGTGGGGTGCCATTTGGTGACAGGCAAGTCTGCCCAGCAAGGAAAGTGTGTGCAGGAGAGGGAAGCTCATGGTAGGGTGGGGGAGTTAGCGAAGAGCATGAGGGACAACGGGGGCCAGGGAGTGGCAGTGGGGGAGTGGGGTGTCTTGGGGGAGGAGGAGAAGCCAGTGGGGTACTTGGGGTGTCTGGGGGAGCATGAGAAGCCAGAAAGGAAGGGGTTTCAGGGACTTGGGGGAAAGCCACTTCATATTGGTAAATCTATAATTTTAGGCCAGTTATATTTTATTTTTTCTGATCAATTAGTGGCTCATTTTAAAAAAGAAGCTAAAAATTTCCAAAGAGCTGTTGGAGATAGTTAGGCAGCTGGCAGGGAAAGGATGCGGTGGGGTGAAAGAGGAAGAAGGGGTTGGGATAGTGGGCTGGGGAGGACATTGGGAAAAAGGAGTCTGATGGGAGGGTAGCTGTTTCGGGGGCAGTATTGGGGGGGGGCAGTAGCTGGGGTGAGGGACAGGCATTTGCAGGGGCAATAGTTAGGCTGGGTCAAAGGGGCCCAGACCTACATGAAGGGGGCCAGTAAATTTAGGAGGGTTCCGGGGCCTGCCAAATTATACTTTAACTACTGCCCACATATGCATGAAGGGGGTCCACCCGATACATGAAGGGGACCCACCAATTAGGAGGGTTCCAGGGCCTGCCAAATTATACTTTAACCACTGCTTGTCTAGTTGTAGAAGGCATCATTCCTTTGTGCCTAATTTATGGGAGGTGGCTTTACAAGGTCATCAGGTGTCGCCAGGGACCAAAGCTGTTGTGTCTCCTACTGCTAAAAGAAGTAGCTACTGTGCTTCTTTAAGCAGAGAGCTGGGAAGCTGGGAGCTCTGACCCCCCTAAAAGAGTGAAAAATACAGGACTTAGACCTTCCTAACTTTCATGAGCACAGATATTTATCCAGCAAGATTAAAAGAAACATAAAAAAGATCACGGAGCCGTGCCTTCCCTCATGCTGATGACAGAAGTGCCCCTCTCCCCAGCCTCCCTGAGGAAAGTCTATTGAGTCCTCTGGGACGAAGGCTGAAAGAACATCAGAATTCAAGATCATAAAGTGAGATCAATCCCCAGCAAATCAGGGCAGACCCACAAGCACATGCAGCTTTTGGGTGTCTATCAGTTTGTGGGCAGACCCTAGTGTTGATTTAAGTCCAATTATTGAAATCACACGACTCCTTGGTTTTTTTCCTCACCCAATGGTGCACGAAGTCAATTTTTCATTAGTTACAGCAGCAGCAATTTGATCCATAGGTGAGTCAAGAAAGCCTTCTGCTATCCCAGGCTCTTGAAGCCATTTCAGCTGAGATTCTCTCATTGTACCCCCTCTTCTTGCCATTGGCTCTGTCCTTGTGATATAAATGGGACTGGACAAACAAGAATCTCATTTGTTGTAGTCCCTTGCTAGCTAACCAAACAAATGTGGAGAGAAGACAGAGTGCCTGGTGCATTTATATGATCACCACAAACATGCATTGAAAATCCTAGACTGAATTTTTAGAAAAGAATAATCATTTGGTGACCTGCTCACTGTGACAGTTAAAATTTAAAAAAAATAAAAAAATAAAAAATAAAGTTAATCAGATACATTTTCCCCCTTAGTTTTCAACCTATGAGGTCTTCCTGTGTAATTCTGATGTCCCAAGTCAGTCAGAAGGAGCCCCAAAGAGATGATAATGCATCTTTAATGTCCAGGAAGTCAGGATAAAGCCCTCAGCCCGACTGCCACTTTTTTTCTTTTCTGCCTTATCATTAAAGAGCAGGTTGCTGGGTTTGGTTTTCTTCTTCTTTCCTAATGTTGTCCAACACTTCAAGCAGAGATAAAAAATAACAGCTTTTAAGAAGTGTCTTCAAGATTACGGAACTGGCCTGCAGTCTGTAGCCAACATGAAATAAATATTTGTGCAGGTCCTATGACATCATCTGAGTATCATTCATCTGCCTGCTACAACATGCTGAGCTTATTTAGTGTCTTCTATCCAAAGACTTTGGTTACTGAACAAACATTAAATAGGTCGCACAACAACCTAGTTACAATATTCTGTTGTAATGGCCCAAAACACTTCGGGCTAGATTATGGCTTAGTTTCCCCATATATAGATTGGAGCTAATACTCGCATGTGTTTCTCTCTGCATCCGTATCTTTGTGCAATCCCTTCCTTCTTTCCTGTTTACTTCAATGGGGTATTCTTGTGAGTAAGAGCTCCCCAGAGTGAGTAGAGGTCACACAATCCAGCCCTATATAGCATAGTATAGACAAATACGTGGAGCATCCCCCTTCTCACACACACATGCACAAGTTGCTTGGATAACTATTGTCCCCATTTCCTGTATGGGTAAACTTTTACACACAGGGCTAGTTTCTGCCACCCCCAGTCCCGCTGAGCAGCACATTACTTACGAACATAAGAACAACCTGAAGGGGTCAGGCCAATGGTCTGTCTAGCCCAGTATCCTGTCTCCTGACAGTGGCCAATGCCAGGTGGGAAATGAACACAACAGAGGGAATGAACAGAACAGGTAATTATCAAGTGATCTGTTGTCTGCCACTCATAAGAAAGCTTTTCCATATTCCTAATAATTTCTGCCACCCTTTTCGGTATCTTTTCCAATTCCAATACATCTTTCTCTGAGATGGGGTGACCATATTTGCATGCAGTATTCAAGATATAGATGAACCATGGATTTATAAAGAAGTAATCTGATATTTTTGTCTCATCATCTATCCCTTTCCTAATGATTCCCAACATACTTAGCTTTGACTGCTCCTGCACAGTGCGTGGATGTTTTCAGAGAAGTATCCACAGTAAGTTGAAGAGCTCTTTCTTGAGTGGCAACTGCTAATTTAGACCCCATCATTTTTTATGTATAGCTGAGATTGTGTTTTCCCATGTGTATTACTTTGCATTTATCTACATTGAATTTCATCTGCCATTTTGTTGCCTAAATCACCAGTTTTGTGAGATCTCTGTAACTCTTTAAAGCCTGTTTGGCCTTAACTATCTTGAATAGTTTTGTATTATCTGCAATTTTTGCCAACACACTGTTTACCCCTTTTCACTGGCATTCAGTGGGTCTCCAGCACCCAGGGGCCAATATTTACATTTGCACTCCTATTGGTGGCAGAGCCCAACAAGCAGGGAGTGTCTGCGGGCCCATTTTCTACTCTTCTCCACTCCCCAGCACGATAACAGACAGTGGGTATGTCTACACTATAAAAGCAAAGTCGACTTTAAGTAGACCTTATTAAGTCTACTTAGTAAGGCTACACTACATTAAGTTGACTTTATAAAGTCAACTTTAAATGGGTGCCCTGGCTTAATTCGACTTTATAAAGTCGACTTAGTGGCCCCACTGCACTAAGTTGACTTTATTAAGTCGACTTAGTAACTCCACATTGCCTTAAGTCGACTTAATAAAGTCAACTTAACCGTAAAGTCAACTTTATAAGCGGAAGTAATAAAGTAGACTTTACCTGATGCTAAAGTCAACTTTATTGCCCTGCAAAAGAGTCCTTAAGTCGACTTAAACATACAGTGTAGACATACCCAGTGAAAGTAACAGCTGGAGGGATGGAGTGTGACGGGCTCTGCCCTTTCTTTGGCTGCCTGGCCTCCACGCAGCTCGCATCCCCACAGCTTCCTCCTTGCAGCCAGTGTCAGCAGGACCGTCCCTCAGGGAGTGTGGGTCCAAGGCAAATCTCCCTCTGCAGGGGGGCCCCCATTCACCCCCCCCAGCACTGGGGGGCGGGGCTGGTCAGCCCAGAGGAGGGGCAAGGCCCCTGTGCCAGCTGTCCCATGCCAAGGATGGGGTGAGCCAGCCACAAGCGGTGGCCCGGTTCAGCACTGCTAGTCCACCCCACCCCCCAGCCATGCACACTGCTCTCGGCTCTGTGCCAGCGCAGCAGGGAGGGGGTGGGAGGCAGCACGGCCAGGGAAGGGGATAATGATACCGGCCCCGCGCTGCCTCCTACCCCCTCCCCGCTGCTCCGGCACAGAGCTGAGAGCAGTGCATGTGGCAGGGGGTGGGTAGCTGGACTGGCAGCGCTGAACTGGGCCGCCGCTTGTGGCCAGCTTGCCCAGTCCCCGGCACGGGGGGGGGGGGGGGGGGGGCCGGGGGGCGGGCCCCCCGGGGCCCCCTAAAGCACAGGGCCCTGGGCAGCTGCCCCGGTCACCCTACCCTAAGGGCGGCCCTTAGTGTGAGGGCAGAGAAACTGGGAGGATGCTCTCCCTAGCAGGAGTATCAGCAGGCATGAGCTGGGATCAGCACAGCCCTTAGCCACCTGTAACTGTAGGGGCAGCTCCTCCTCTGAGGCCCTGGCTGGTACACCACTGCCCCTCTTTCCTGATCATTTATGAATATGTTGTTCAATAGTATCAGTCCCAGTACAGAACCCTAGGAGACGCCACTATTTACCTCTCCCCATTTGAAAAGCTAACCATCTTCTCCTACCCTCTTATCCAAAACAGCTCACTTTGCTTAAGAGCTTTTAATAAGAGACCTTACCAAAAACTTTCTAAAAATCTAAATACACTATATCCACTGGATCACCCTTCTCCATCTTCTTGTTGACCTCCTCAAAGACTCAGAATGTAGGGCAATGAAAAAGGCAAGAACAGGGAGACTTTTCAGTGGTAACATGGTGGGACACTTCTTATGTAGTTCCTCTAAAATCAGCATGCAAAGATGGGAGGATGCAGCCGGAGAATTTAGGTGATTCGCCTAATGTCACAGGGGCAGATCTGTGAGCAGACCTTGCCTGCCAGTGTCCTGCCCTAACAATTGTAGCACTATCCCTTCACAATGTCCAGCCATTTTCCTTTCCCCAGCCCGCCCCGCATTCCGTTCCCCTGGCATGGAGAAGCCTGACCCCAGCAGCACTTTGGTAGCACTGACACAATGAATTCTGAGAGCTGGAAGCAGGCATCATGTTACACACTCTACTTACCCAAATGTCTCCATTACATCATTGGATGTTACCTTCATTTTCTGTCTTTAGACTGTTGGGCTGTATTGTTAGGAGTTACAAGAGCTGTTTCATCCCATCATTGAGGTGGATTCATTTTAGTAGTCGAGTTAAGTTATCCTTCTATGTTGTACAGATGCTTGTAAAAGATACTATATGAATTGATATATAGTGCATTTGGTGGAGTTGTTGACAAATGATGGAAAATTTGGAAAAACTTTCCAGTTTTCTCAGCTTGGGAAAGATTATCAACATTTTAAACATTTAGAATGTTTTGGCCAACCCCATTACTTAGTGATTTTGTGAAAGGTGGGTTAATAGACCTGGAAACACATATTATTGTTTATACACACGGCAGGGACTGCACAGCCAGCAGCAGTGCCCGCTTTCATCATGATGCCCTGACAACAAACTTCAAACCACAACCTAGGGACAACCCACTGCTCAGAGTGGAGAAGGTAGCTCGGGATCCAAAAATCCATTCTCTCCTTGGCATCTCATCTAGAGATAACTGGGGATTTGGGGTCAGAACATGGCAATTTGCTCTGACAGAAACTGTTGGCATGAAGGGTCTGTTTCAGCATTTCCTGGTTTTGGAAAGAAGATTTGAAATGGCCATGCGGCAGAGTTGCCACCCCAATGCACCACCACATGGCGGATGTGGGGTTGCAACAACTTTGGCCTGTTTCTCCCACAGTCGTTTGGCCTACTTCAGCTGTAAGAGCAGCTTGGCCTTTTATCCAGGCCACTTGAGAGAGTCCATACCCTTCCGCAGCTCAGAGTATTTTACCAAAGTCCAACAAAACATTCAGCCCAGCAGGCTGCCATCTTGTTGAAGCCATGCCTCGGGTGTTTTAGGCTGTCCTTCTCCGCCTCAGACCATCTCACAATGCCAGGGCTGGTCCACTCCTCCCCCAGCGCAGGGGTTCAGGCAGGCAGGCAGCCGCTCAGCCTCCTGCTCATCCCAGGGAGGCCTGACCGATCACCTCGCCTTTCTCTTTCTCTGCCTTCCTCCTGCTGCTTCTCAGAGACGGACCCCGCCTTTTGCCAGGGGCTGTCACCCACCACCTGGGCTCCCCTCAGCATTTTATGGAAACCAGCCACACACTCCCCATGCTGGCTTTCTTCTTAGCTAGGCCTGGCCAATGGGCCGGGGAGAGCAGTCCGCCCACCTAGGCCCGTCTACACTGGGTAAGGGTAGGATTGCCTCCCCCAACCGAAACTGGGCAGGGAGGCAGCATCTCAGCACCACAGAATGGGGGCAGGGGCAGGGACGACTTGGGACCTGCAGACAGACGTGCCGCAGGACCAGTGGGGAGAGGCCGACGCTCCAAGTCACCCTGATTGACAGGGCAGACAGGCCAATGAGGGAGCCAGGAGGCTGGGGTCCCGTCTTCTATGTGAGGTGGGAACAGCCTGGGCTGAGCAGGGCCCAGCTAAGGTTAAAGCAGCAGCCTGAGGGCAGCCCAGGGAGCCCAGCTGAGGCCGGAGCCGGAGCCGGAGCCATCTGTGGCGAATGACGGGGGTGGAGTGAGGGGGACCCTGGGCAGGGCCCGGCGCAGGGAGACGTCACCAGCCCAGAGATGGGAGGGGTGGCACGAGGCTGGGGAGAGGGTCCCTGCCCCTAGTGCCTGGGACACGCGGCTCGCACCAGATCCGTGCCATCCCTGCAGCACAACCACAGCCCGAGCAGGGGCCTGCTACATGAGCTTCCCTCACTTCCCAGAGACACTGTGTGGGCTGCCTGGCCCCAGGGAGCAGCAGCAGGTATCTTCCTTTCACCTTCTCCTTAGTTTTGAATTGGTGTCTGTTAATTAGCGGTCTTTGCTTTGAACACTCCGCATTACTCAGTGGGTCAGGGAAGTGCCCAGTGTGGAGAGGGCACCCTGGAGCGGGGACACCCATGCCCCTGCCCTAAGTGACCATGACAAGACTGGGGGTCAAGCCCCCAGGGAGCCTGGGCACAGCCTTGTTGGGGTTATGAAGACTCGGCTGTACAGGAAAGTGGAAGAAGAGTCATCGAGGCCAGGCAGGCCTCTGGGTAAGGGGAATGGACCTTTTGCTAACTATTCCACTAGGGTAACATAAGCCAGGAAGCTGCCCCACAACAGCAGGACCCTCTCCACTATTATGGTTGCAATATAAGACCCACTGCTGGCGTGGGTCAACTGAGTTAGACTCAGGGAGCTATAAAATTGCAATGCAGACATTTGGCTTGGGGCAGAAGGCTGGGCTTTGAGACCCTCATCCGTTATGGGGTCCCAGGGCCCAGGCTCCAATCCAACCTGATTGTCTACAGTGGAGTTTTATAGCCCCACAGCCTGAACTCTGTAAGCCCAAGTCAGCTGGCCCTGGGCAGTCACAGGTCTCTGACGACAGTGTAGACATACTTCATGTTGGGAAAGGGTTAACATGGGGTTGTGTGTGGCAAGCACCCCATCACATGTCAAAAAGTTCTGGTTTTTTGGGTTGTAGCTACACTGCATTTCAAAATTTAAGTTAATGTATAGAAGGAAAGCTACTTTTGTTCAAAAAGGTAAAAAAAGAAACATTTCAGGTGGTGTGATCCAAATTGTTTGGAGCGGAGGGTGAGTGAAGTTGATTTGTAAACACTTTTGTGATATTAACTTTTCATCTCATTTCAGGGTGGGGGAATTCAGCTGTGGATCTAGGTCCACTATAAACTGAACTGAAACTACCAACTTAATGCAAACAGCCACCAGGAGCAAAGTAGCCATGTTAGTCTAGTTCTGCAAAACAATCAAGGAGTCCTGTGACACTTAAATACTAACAGATTTATTTAATGCATGAACTTTCATGGGCAAAAAAAATCGCACTTTGTCAGCCGCTTTGAAGGACCAAAGTCTTTGACCACTTATAGCTTGGATTTTATTTGAACTAGCAAGGCAGGAGCAAAAGGATCCAAGCTCTTGCACCAAACAGTTCAGCTTAAACAATAATAATGAGGAGGAGGAGGATGGACCAGTGCTTTTAAGTAATTAATTCAAAGTCCTTGTAGTTGGAGTTTAGACCTGTGTCCACCCTTCTCTGGATACACGGTCCATGAATGTATTTACTAATTAAGGGACATAGCAGAACAGAGTACCCCGGATACAGTATTCGTCCAAAGTCACAGATAAGCTGTAGCAAAGGATTAATTAGGTGGATTTATGTGATCCTATTAGCCTTGCTATTGCTGCACACTGGACTGCAAAGCAATTAGCGCTACAGTTCAGCAGGGTTTAAAGAACAATTTATATTAAACACAGTCGTCTGTAATAAGCCTGACCAACATCTTTGTTAACTATTAGTCTGTTGCACCAAAATAGTAATTATTCCTGCCACTCTAAAGCAAGGCTGAAGTTGCATAAGAACTTAGGAACTGATGTAAAGCCCAGTGAATTAAGTGGAAAAACTCCCATTATCATCACTGAGCTCTGGGTCAAGTTCTAAGGTTCAGCTGCTTTGAGAGTGTCTGCCTTTGAACGCAGAAACCTAAATCCTATGAAGAATGCATCATCAGAAACCTGCCCCTGGGCTGCCTGAGTCACTGCGCTATGTCTACACTAGCAAATTAATTTGAATTAAGGACCCTTAATTTGAACTAATTTGAACTCTGTCTACGTGACGCTTTGCCTAATTCAAACTAAAAAATTTTAGTTAGTCCAAACTAACTGCTTAGTTTGAACTTATTCACATATTTAGTTCGAACTAGCACAATGTAGACATGCTAGGTCAAACTAAATAAGTTTGAACTAGCAGTTAGTTTGAACTAAGCACTTTTTTTAGTTCGAACTAACCACACTTTTTTTAGTTTGAGCTAAAAAGTGAGTTCAAACTAAAAAGAAGCATGGCTAGTTTGAACTCAAATTTAGTTCAAACTAAAAAACATGCTTAGTTCGAACTAACTTTCAAACTACTTAGTTCACACTAACCAAGTCTGAGCTAAGATTTTAGCTGCAGACATAGCCTGAGTGTGTATGTTGGCCTTCAACTTGTGGAGACTAATATGCAAATCCTGTGCACTAACTGCCCAGGAGTTTGGTGGCCTTCTTATGACTCTGGCCACTTTAGGGGCCTGATCCTGAGAGGTGTGCAGCTATCCCTGGTGGTTCTGAGCCCCCTCAATGCCTGCTGGAGTCCCTGGGAGTTGAGGCTATTCAGTATATTTCAGGAGTTGTTCAGCATCTCTCAGGATCAGGCCCTGAATCTTGTTACTTAGGCAGAGTAGCTTTCTGCTGGGATAGGTTTAGCCCAGCCAGTGGGGACAAAGAGAAAGCTTCTCTTCTCATTCACTAAACAAAGCTTTTTCCTGTGGATTATTACTAGCCGTATTATCAAAGCAGCAAAGAGCCCCCGTCATGGATGACGACCCCTATTGTGCCAGATGCTGTACTAACACAGAACAAAAAGATGGTCCTCACTCCAAAAAAATTACAATCTGAATACAAGATAGGCAACATCAGATGGATACTGACACACAATACTCGTTGGCCTGATGGGCAGTGGTCACAGCACACAGCTAGATCTCTGTTCGAGATGTGGACAAGGGAATGTACAGGGTATCCCATTGATAATAGAATGTGACATAACACCAGTTTAAATCTGGTGTTGCCCCAATGGTGTGAAGTTTGAAATCAATCCTGGCTTGTCGGGGCCAGTGATGAGGCTGCACACAGGACAGACACAGAGGAACACCAAAACAAAAAAGGAGTCCTGTGGCACATCTAAAGACTAACAAATATATTTATCACGTGAGCTTTCATGGGAAAAAATCCCACTTCATCAGATGCCTGAAGAAGGGAACCTTGATTCTATAAGTTCCCCATCATCAAGCATCTGACAAAATGGGGTTTTCACCCATGAAAGCTCATGAGATAAATACATTCACTAATCTTTAAAAGCCACAGGACTCCTTGTTTGTTTTGCTGAAACTAACATGGCTACCTGTTTGAACTTGTCATCATGGGAGGAACATCACTATCCCTCTCCCCAGCGCTGCTTTTGGGGCTGAAGGCTGATGGAGAGGTGAGAAGGGTAGAGATACAAACAAATGTGACAGAAGATATTTATATTTTCACTTTCTTCCTCTCAGGATGACCTTTCTGAGTTCAAGACACACTTCAATGCCTTCCTTGCAGTCTCTCCCTCTCTCCTTGCTTTCTCCCTTCTCTCTCAACAATTGCTTTAAATATCATAAGACCCTTCCATAGTTATTCCCACCTTTCCTCTTATAAATTGGATGGCTTGGAGGCAAGATGAAGAGCCATCTTCTCTAATTAAGCAAGTATTCAGGGCAAACTGGTCTCTCCATAGAGTATGCTCCCTGCCAGGAATTGACAGGCACTGGTCCTTGGACAAACAGGCAAAAGGCACAGCAGGCTACCTGACAAGGGCATCAGCATCTGCTCCTCTGCAATGAAACTACTGGCAAACACAGAGACTATAGTGTGCAGGAAGGGATTCTAAGGGCCAGACATACTATGAGAGGTGAGCACAAAGAGGTATATATGCTAATAACCCAAAGGCACCAGAAGCAACTTAGGCTCCCCAACACTGCTGACAGAGGTCCAACATCCAGTTCTCTTAATGGCCATCACACAGACCAGAGTTAAACGTAACAAGTGTCTTAACAGCACAGAACACAAAAGGACACATGAAAATGTATATAGACCTTTAGAGGCAGAAATAACGAGACACACTCACTATCCACCCTTCGACCCTATGATTTCAATGAGCAGGCAAACCCGTTGTTACCAGGAATCTTTAATAAATACACTTGGAGCTAACACTAAACAACTAGAAGATCTGTTGACTGCATCCAGCTTTGACAGAAGTATCCATAGAACTGAATGAATATTCCCAAAATATCGTGTTCCAGTATACCAGCGTACATTGAGTATCCAGCAAAAACTGGTTGGACATTTTGGGAAGTGTCTCTACCTTGATTGTTCCAAAATCCAGCTCAGAGGCATAACGAGAGAACAGCCATTACATTCTTTCCTGGAAAGAGTCACATTTCACAAATCAAAATGGCTGCAGAAACATTTTGAATATTTTAATGTATTCCAAAGAGACTGGGTGAACTTTATCAAGTTCCAACTCGTTTGCCTTTCATATGTAAGACTTTTGGGTCAGGGCCTGTTTCTCACTAGATTTTTGTACAGCTTTTTTCACAATGGGGCCTCAACATGTACTGAAAATAATTTAAAATAAATATGTATTGGCAATTAAAAGAAAGCAAAAGAAAAAGTGTAAGTTGTTAGCTAATGCCCAAATGCTACAAATACTGTGAAAATTAGCTTACTCAGTAAATACTAGCCCTAAACTTCAAGCTACAGAATAAAAAGGTACTGAATCTGGTCTCCCATATGGAGAAATCTCTTAACCCTAACAGCCAAAATGGAATCCCTCTCAGAGTAGATACACAATATGTATCTGTCAGTAACTTACATAGCACATAACTGTCTTGGTCTGGCCTTTTGACATCTTGCCCAGAGGTATCAAACACCCAAAACAACCTGATCTTTTGAAGTGAGTTGAAAAGAACAATCCAAAATAAGCAAACAAACAAACAAATAAATATGGGACCTCCTTACTATTGGCTACTTATCCTATTTAAACATCCTCTCTTTTTTGCTCCAAGAAATGAGAATTTAAGGGAACTATCTCTAACCAACAACTCATTAAAGGATGTGGCTTTTTCACATTCACAGATTAACCACAACCAGCCTTGAGTTTTGATGAATAATTGAGCATGGTGAACAAATTCAGTCAATGGTTTATGAGAACATATTTCTGCTGATAGATAATTTATTACGTGTCCCATAGATTATTTGCTATCCAGGGTTTAAAGTATACCGGAATGCCCTGGAACCCCACTATTTTTAGTGGCTCAGTGTTCCAGGGACCCTAAAAATAGACTGTGGAACTGAAGCGCTGCACTCCAGGGCCCACCATTTAAAAACAGCAGGCCCCAGAATTCAGCATTCAAGTTCCACATTCTATTTATAGGGGCCCAAATGCTGAGCCCCTAAAAATAGCAGGTCCCGGAATTGTGTTCCACAGTGTTCTGGTGGCCAGTGGCGTTGCTGAGGGGCTCAAGCCCTGCCCCAAACCCCTCCCCTTCCATGCCCCACCGGCAGCCTGGAGCCTGCTTCTCTGCCCCATCCACACCACTGCCCGGATCCAGGGCCTGCTGCTGCTGGTGAGTGGGGGGCGGCCCAGCTCGTGCTGGGCAGGGCTATTGGGAGCAAGGGTTGGGGTGCTGGCATGGGGGGGCAGGAGCTGGGGGCTGGGGAGCCCACTGGTGCAGGAGCATTCTGGGGCCCCACAAATTATACTTCAACTCCTGTTGCTATATACAATCTGTATTATGCAATTGATTATCTGGATCATGGGTTATTGTTTCTGCTTCCTCACTGGGTAACTTTCCAAACCAACTCAGAGGCCAAGATTTTCCAAAATGGCTACTTACTGGTGCTTAATTTGGAGCATTTTAGAGAGACCTAGGCTTCATAAGGTGAGTGTTCAGCACTTTCTTTAAAAACGCAGACCCTTTAAAGGCATCTATAGTTGAATATCCAGTAACTGAAGATCCCAAAACTACTTGTCACTTTTGAAAATCTAAAGCAGAGATTTTTGTGAAGGTCAAGCAAATAAATGCACATTCCACCAGCATTACTGCAAAGAAAAATCTTGCTGAAACAAGTAGTCCCCAAAAGTCCATAAAAGGGGGCATGAATGTCTTTGGAAGTAGAACTGTGGTTTTTATGTGAATTTTCTTCAGGTGTTTTGTAGCCTTCACCAAGATGGACTAGTCAAACAGAAATCACCACCACTTCCTTTTCCACTGTGCAATATGGGTGGATATTGGATTACTAATGCTTCCTCCTCTGATCTGCATTGCTATAGTTCCAAAAAGCCTCATCCAAAGCCTTTCCATCATATATACCAAGGAACTTGCAGCCTGGCAATTAAGTAACATATACAAATAATGTTATTTTCCAATTGACCTTCCCCTTGCCTTTCTCCTTGGGCTTCTTTCAAAACAAGAAGCTGTTTCAATTAACAAAGAAAGGGTTAACATATGCTAGTAGTTGCTTGATGCTCTTGGGAAATAAGTATTGAAGAACTAAAAATAATAAAATTATGAATCCAAAACAGTAGAAGGCAGCCATACGGATAAAGTTACTTCTCGCAAACACAGAAATGACCATGTGTCTAGTATACATGTCAGCTACTGTATTATTAATCATATGAAGAGACAAATTGAATGTAATTTCCTCCTTGCAATCTGCAACTGTAGACTAGGAAGTATTGCATAAGTCAGTGGTCAATCAGTAAAACCATAAGGTAGAGCTGCCTACTGTGTGTGTGTGTGCGCGCGCACGCGCACGCGTCCCTGTCCATTCGTCCATCCCCTGCTGTGATTTGAAAAGGCCTAAACCATTTACAGTGGGTGGAGGTTAATATTTTGTAGCATTTCTGGAAGGATGCACAATTCACTAACATTATTTAATATTATGGTAGCACAATTTTGGATCAGAGCCCCACTGGGTCAGGCACCGTATGCATAGATAATGAAAAGACGGTCTATACCCAAGAGGGGTTACAATCTATGTATCTGACCTCATTTAGCTAAACTTTCCCCTGGCTCTTCATCTCTTACAGTTGCCAATGACAACACATCAAAACAACCTGCAATGAAACTGGTACAATATTCCCTCCCCCAACATCATTTCTACCATAATTTCTCCATCTCCCACTATAGTGTCTTTTGATTACACTGTAATATTAGGGGGGAAAATCCATTTTTAGGATCTGAAAGATCCCTTAAGAAAGGCCTTAGTTTTCAAGAAATTGGTTCCTTCAATCAAAGCTGCGCAAGTCTCCAGGCAGAAATTTTAATGGAAGAATAATACCTCCAAGGAGAAAGTAGGCAAGCAGCACAGTGATCGGCATCACTCATTCACAGAAGTGAGAGTTTTATGTGCAGACTCCACTCCCTCCTTCTTGGAACACACCGTCCCCTCCCAGAGGCGCACCACTCCGAAGGTTCTGCCCAGGACTCCCTGAAGTCATACCCTGGGAAATCAACTGAAATGGGGCAATGCTATGAATCCACACCCTGTTGAAAGCCTCATCCATGGTTGATTATAGTGTTTCCCTTCTCTATGGCTTCCCACGTACCAGAACGCTGCTACCAGCCCTTCTTACAACAGGGTATGTCTGCTCTCGAAACTGAGGGTTACAATCCTCATTAACCATTTATGCAAACAGCTCTTTCCATCACTTATCAATCCTTTAGAAATGTAATCTTCTTATAGTATGTGACTGCTTTGGCACCCCTGCAATTCTTGATGCTGAGCTTGAGCTGCCCATCACTCTCTACTGCGTCTCAAGCTGAGCAGTCAACAAAATTAAATCTTCAATCAAATTAGAAAAATCTTGATTCTCTTGTATTAAAAACTGAGATATTTCACCTGGGTCCTACCTCCCCCACATCTATAACCTTAGAAAGGAAAGCCAGCAAATGGATCTGAGCAACAGAAGAATGGAATTTAGTCATCCAAAACTCCCAATGAATTTTTCTAGAGAAATTCAAAAACCAGGAACATCTTATTTCTATTCTTTTTCACTTTGGCTTGTTCTACCACTTTCAAAGCCCAGAAATAGAAGTCTCTTTGTGGCACTTATCTTGCCCTCAGTGCCATTTGAGTGCCTCATAATAAGTTAATGGATTTGCCCTCAAAATCTTTGTGAGCCAGAGCAACGCTATGATCCCCCTTTTGCAGAGATGGGCAACAGGGACAAAGAGGTTAAGTGACTTCCCCAAGGTCACTCAGGAAGTCAGTGGTGGAGCAGGCAATTGAAGTGGGTTCTGCCAAGTCCTAAGCTAGTGGCCTAACCACTGCACCATCCATCCACTTCAGGAGGGACTGATCTGATTGCATTATTAGCCAACTTTCTGAATGCTCAGGAAATCCAGAAAGCTGCTAAGTAGTAGCTGAACCTCTAAATCCATATCCTAACCTCTACATCTTTGTAGATCTCACCTATCACAGCTTCTGTGCTAAGTGAATGGGAAGAGGGGGAGCCAATCCAGGTACTAAATTAATGGATCATACCAACAAATTTGGACACCTTCATCTCCTATCACAGACTGCAAACAGGAGGGAGGGTAAAGGACTGAACATGTCCAAACCTGAAAGGACATAATGGCATAGCATTTCCTAGGAACCTGCAACACTGTCTTCAAGGTGGGGCATGCTGCACCTCTAAAACAATGTGCACACCCTGGTGTGTTTTATTAATGAAGCATTATTTGACTGTATCTGAGTACCAGCTCAAAAATGTTACATGTGTAAGAGTTTCTTCATGCACATAAACACACATTCACACATACTGACGCTCGAACAGATATTTTATCTGGTGTCATACTGAGGGTCAGTAAGGTACGTTCCCCAAGGTCAGAGTAGGATGGACGGGGGTGGGGGGGCAGGCTGGGCCTTCCCCTGCAGAACAGGACATGGGTCACTTGCTGAGATCATATAGATTTAATTCAGCTCTTTCCCTGCTACTGCAGTGGCCATGGCACCTCAATGCCCATGGGACAGCCATAGTTATTTGAGGGCTGGTTGTTGGGCTTGGTATGCGGGTGCTCGGTGGCATTTAATGGCATGGGATGTATAGGAAGTGAGGCAGGATGATCTGGTGGTGTCTTCAGGCCTTACACTTGGTGACGCACTCAAACCCAGAGGCATCAGGACAAATGAACAGATTATGCCAGGTGGAGAAGCAGCATTATTATGAATTATAAATGTGTGGGGATGATTCTCACTCAGGCCTGTATATCATTCTTGTGGCTTACAGGGTTTATCAAAGTGTCAAAGGAGACTACCCAACCATGAGCAGCCCTTCCCAATGATGCACACAGCCGATACTGAAGATAGTGTTGTCAGGAGGAAGTGGGGAGTTTGCAGTGATGATTGCTATAGCAATTATGGCTGCCACTAAAAAAGGGAAGAAAGATGCACAATATTTTCAAAACACACCTCACTTTCTGGAGTTTTCTTTTTTCCCCCAATGTCAATTTTCCCACAATTTTTTAAAAAACTTGGATGGGAGAAAAATGTGATTGTTTTTTAAAACATTTTCATTGAAATAAATTACAGTTTTTAGGGGGAAAAGTTTCCAGTTTTGCACAACAAAGTTTTCACCTGAAATGTTGAGATTAAACCAGGAAATTCAGTTGAAAAATGAAAATAGTTTTTAAAAACCACTTACTCCTCACCCCATTGCATCTCTCAGGAAGATGCACACAGAATCTGCCTCTTTTATTAAAGCTGAAGATCAAATAGAAAATTCACCAATGTGACAGTCCTGCACAATCGGAAATCACAAAGAAATCTGCTGTTAGAAAAATAGGGGTTTTTTTTCCATTCACTCAGTAAATTCTGAAATTTGCTGTGCATCTCTTTCATTTTGTACATGTATCACCACACTCAAAAAAAAAAAAATTCCTCTTTCTCCATCAGAGAACCCTGGAGCTCCTGGCAATCAGATCAGATCAGATCATGTGCCACTTCATTTCCATTGATAAGGAATATGTAGTATATGTGAATAGAAAGGAACCAACAGAGGATCAGTAAAGTCATTAGTACACCATGTCACCACTGAAGATCAGTGCAGAATTACTGGGCCATTGGCAAGAACATTGTGTGGAAGCACATAGGAGACCTGGGTGCCCAGATGCTTACTCTAAGGTGGCATTGGCTAGATGTGCGATAGAGGCAGCCTGCTCAAATGCTGGAAGAATGAAACCATTACAGCTCTTGAAGATGACCTGTCTAGTCAGCCAGACCCTGGCGTGGAAGACCTTGGACTGTTCTTTCCTCCTTAGCTAGAGCATGGCACTCCTTAAATTGGGGATGGAGAAAAAGAAGCCTCATCACACCGTTAGATGAGCTTTCTTGGGGCCAGCCATCTACTGTGTCCCAATATTTGTGGGACAGTCATGCAAGATAAATAGGGTGGTACAACAGGTCTATCAGAGGAGTACATCTATCCATCCTGAAGGCCTTAGAGCCAGGGCATTGTGACAGGGATGCTGGTGCACCCTTGCCTGATCACATTGCATTAGTGCACAATAATGTCACAGCACGGACCCTGCAGCTCTGCAATGCAGCATCACAACAGGAAAAAAAAAACATGGGGATGTAACTTCCTCCTCCCAGCCAGTAAAGCAAGAGCATCAAAGTGCCCCCCGCCACCGTTTGATTCCTCCACCCCACCCCCCATCATGAGTTCAGGATCAGAGTGCTTAGCCTGTCTTTTAGCATCACACACCACCAGCTCTGGAAAGAGATCATCATCCATTCCTTACTGAAACCCCTGATTTCAGTGCAGCAGGTGGGTGTGGGAAGAGTTTGATTAATTTTTTTATTAGAAAAAAGAATCCTCTTCTCCTCTGGGTGCCCTACACACATTACCCAGTGCCTTGCAGCTAATGTATATTGCCACGTCTTGCTATTCTCAAGCTATGAAGTCCTCCTTTGGTAGCAGATGTGTAATAACTTTTATAAAGTTGGTTTTGTTTTGTTTTTTGCTGGTAGAGTGATTAAATTTGTGGCAGTTTCCCTTTGCTAAACTAATGCACAAAGAGAGTAATATGCAGCCACTGTAAACCCTCATCTAGTCTCCTAGTCAGAACATGTGTGACAAACTGTTGGCTCTACTGTGGTAGGTCCCACACTTCTCTCTGTTGTGGTGGGTGAAAGCACCATCTGTTGCTTCTATTTCCAGGCATGAGCACCACCAGCAGTGCCCATTGATGGGAGGGGTGGGGATGGAAGCCAGGCCTACCCTCTACTTCAGGTCCCAGCCCAGAGGCCCTATGAATAGCAAGTATTCACTGCTGACAGTGCCAGAGGCTGCAGTTCTTTACCCTGGACTACTTCCTCCCTCTGCTTCTACAGCTTCTTGCATTCCCTGTTCTCTCTTCTCCTGGCAGGGTTCAGGTTAGGCTCTTTTGCTATGTCTACACTAGCCAATTAGTCCAGACTAAGCAATCTTGGTCCGGACTAAAGTAGCCCATGGCTACACTAGGCTTTGCCTAGTTTGAACTATGAGATTTCTTAGCTGGAACTAGGCAAAGCTTAGTCTGAACTAATAAATTCACCTGGTTAGTCCAGAATAAGAGCTCAGTTCGAACTAGGCGCAATGTAGACACGAACTAAGGCTCAGTTTGAACTAAAATAATTTTAACTAAGCCATTAGTTCAAAGTAGGTGTGCATCCTAGTTTGAACTAAAAAATTAGTTCGAACTAGGACATGGGGCTAGTTTGAACTAAAAAGCTGCAGTTTGCCCAAACGAGCCTGAGGTTAGTAAGTCTGAACTAAAAAAATAGATGTAGACATAGCCTTCCAGTCCTCCTGCCTGGGATTCTCTTAATCTTGTTCCCCTGTGTACAGGGCTGGCTCTGCTGTGAAGCAAGAGACAGACATGGCTTCAGATGACAGTTCTTAGGGGTGCCTAGCCCCCCTGAAGATCAGGCTGACTCCTGCCTCTTCAAATCTTTCCTAGCAGCTCAGGCACTGTTAGTCAAACTGCACCTGACGTCATGTAGGCAGAGTGCACTTTAAATCCCTCTGCAGGCAGCTGCTGGAGATTTATGCACCTTGGAAAACCATTTTCAACTTCCATGAATGAGATAGAGGGGCGCCAAATCAAAATTCGGCTTGGGGCACCACAACCCCTTGAGCCGGCCCTGCCTGTGTAGTAGAGTCCTTTCTCTCAGGCCTCTGTGCTTGAGAAGCGTCATTGCTTCAGCAAGTTTCCCCTCCCTGGTCTCTGTACCTTTCTCCTAGCTCTTCTCTAATCCTCAAGTCCAGTCAATCACACAGCTCCAACTCTACCCCAGCTCTCTTCGCTCGTTCCTCTTCCTGGCTGGAGTAGGGGTTTTTAATCAGGTTCCTGGCAGGGCCTTAACTGATTTCCAGGTGCTCTAATTAACCTGTAGTTACCACTTCTCAGTCCATAAGGAACAAGGCCCTGATCATTCTGGTTCTTTTACATTGTCCTTGGATCACTTTCCTGCTGCCCCACATGCTACAGGACCTGTTGCTATCCTACTGCTCTTAAAAGCTAGCTTTCCCACTCCACACCCAGATCCTGTCACGAGGCCTGGATGAAGGGTGCTCTGAAAGGGCTAAGGAGTGGAAGCATATCCCCAGCCTTTCTGCTACTGCATCCCTAAGACTACCTTTCCCTGTGCACATCTGTGCTGCCTGGCTCCATGGCTGGGGAAATAGCAGTGTGGCAGATCCATTTACCCTGGGTCACTCTCCATACCTGCCTTCAGTTGCTGCTCTGTAGTTTGCAGGCAGTGATGGTCCCTCTACTGGTGGCTATGGAGGAAGGGGATGTAGCTGGCTCCAGCTGCCCCCCCCCCCCCCCAGAACATGTTTATTCGTTGCCATACTGCTGACCACCCTGGCTCAGGTTGAGCATATTTTCCAGGCACTTAAGATATTTCAGGTTCAGCAGATTTGAACATTCTTGTCATCTAGCCAAATGTTATGGGGTTCTGTGTGGCTAGGACTCCCCCAAGGTCAGACTAAGAGCTCCTCAGCAGCTGTTGGGGTATGTCTGCATAGCAGGTATGCCAGTTGGTGCACAATACTTAAAACTATAGTGACGGTGTGCACATGGACAGCCGTTTTCTGTCTCAAGCCACATTGCACACACACATGCACACATGCATGCGGTATGAACTAACCAGAAGGGATTCTAGGTGCTTACCCCCTAGTACTTTCTCTTTAATAGATTCTTATTGTGGTGGTAGTTTTCGAGGGTGTGCTGAGCCAGCATGTCTCCCTAGGTGATGAGGAGATCAAGGATCATGGTTCCAAATGGGTGGTTATGGCATGGCGTAATGCTGCTGGAATAATATTGCTGTAATGTGGATATAATTCAGTTTAGAAACATTATGGGCTGTTCCCAGCCCAGCACCAGCTTTTGAATATGGATGGAGACAACCACTGAATGTGACCTCTATGCAGTGGAGGCCAAGCAGGGAAAATTAAAAACAGGCTGGCCGCAAGGGAATGCGGGTCAGAAGCTGGAGGACTGTCAAAGCACTGCACACCAGCAGTGTGTGCACATGAAAAATAGTTTGCGCTAACTCAATTCACAGAGAACTTACTGTCCCCTGAAACTCAGAGCAGCCTGCACAGCAGGTGGGGAGTTAATGTACTTCAAGCGGTTTGCATTATGTATTTGCAGGTCTTTTCAATGTACACAAGCACAAGTTAGTGTGAACTAAGCCCCCCATTTGGCCAAACCCTTGGTTGGGGAAATCTATTGAGAACGGGTCTTCATGCAACCATTAACGATCCTGTGCACAACACCTTCTCCTGGACCTAGAACATCAGGGCTGGGTTCGTCTTTGGCCAACAATGCAACCCAATAGCCAACCAAATATTTTAAGGATCAGACCTCTGTAATGCCCTCTCGCCAGCAACCTGCCTGTCTCTGGCTCATGACAAGGGCTAGACAAGATTTAACCCCAGAGTTCTAGCCAAATTCCAACCCATTTCTACAACCCCAAAATCCTCTGATTATTTCCACTACAGTCTCCATTCTTCCCTTCCCCAAACACATCAATGTTGTGCAGTCTGCTGTTGTCTCACTCTGCACCATTTCAGCAGGGAGTGAATAAACCCTATGCATATACAAAAGGAGAAGTGCCCTGATCCTACTTCAAAGGGAGCAGCCAGTCATCCAATTTGTTAAACGAATATCCTTGTGTAAAACGGCAGGAGCGAAATCAGTTCTCATGAAGAAAAGGAACCAGTGATAGTGACTAAAGTCAGGTGAAGCGTGGGCAGCTGCTCTTCAGCCTTATAATGCAGAATATAATTTGCTAATTACCACTGGCGTCTAATGCTTTTGCTACTGATGAAATGTGATTAAATAATAATACTAAACAGCTTTGCAACCTGCACCTCAGTCCTGACCTGCCAACCTCCCAGAATCTCCTGAAAAGAGAGAGCTTCCAGGTGACATCAGGGATTGGTGCAGCATTGATTACACCAGGAAGCCTGGATTTCAGAGACAGAAGGGTAATGAACCAGATACCCCAGCCCAAATGCATCTGCAGGAAGAGGAGTACTGCAGACTTTTTTAAAAAAACTAAATAAATAAATGAATAAAAAAACAGAGGGAGAGAGAGAGGAAACACTCCTAAATTCCACAGAGTTATGAATAAATCAGTGGAAATATTCTGTATTCAGAGTAGAGTTTGGGCCATTTAGCAATGAAAAAGGCTTGACTGTGCAGTCCACCCACTGCTCGGCAAAGGGGTCTGAAACATTTTATCTAACCACAGCTGTTGCTCCCCTACAATGCCTGCTGCACTTGGATACTTGGAGCCACCAAGAACATGGCTGTAAATTATTTCAGTCCATGGACCTAGTGCACAGCCGAGTTGCAGAAGCAGCAGAGTCACTGCCTGGGTTCTTTAGGATGGACAGAAAGACAAATTCAGACTAGAAATAAAAAGTTTTAATAATGAGAATGATTAACCACCAGAACAGGGGTCAACCACCTTTGCTGACCCAGCAACCTTTGCTGACCCCTGTGCCAGTCAGGCCTCCTCAACTGTCAGCCAGTGCCAGTGGCTCCCTCCACAGAAATAAAAGTGGCAGCTGTCTGAAAATTTGGTGGCAGCAATGGCGGGAGGTTGGGGGGCAGGGAGGGGGGCGCTTCCCTGGTATACTACTGAAAGGAGCCACTTGTAGAAAGAAGCTGCCTTGCAGTAGCTCCTCTTGGGGGGGGGGGGGGGGGTCGCCAGACATGCGGAGGAAAGAAGCTACCCAGGGTGGCTTCCTGGTGGCTGCACACCACGTAGAGAAGCTGCTCCAGACATCTTTCCACACCATGCCTGGACATGGGCATGGAGGGGACCCTCTGCGCCCCAGCTGCCCCTGAAAGAAGCTGCCTGAGTGGCTTTCAGTGGCAGAAGCCACAATTTCTGTGGCACTGCAGAGGGTGCCACATGCTGCTCCAAATGGGCGCTCGTGCCACTGTTGGCACATGTGCCAGGGGTTCACTCCCTTGCACTAGGAAGATTTACCAAGGATTGTAGCAGATTCTCCATCATTAACAATTTTTAAATCAAGATTGAATGTTTTTCTAAAAGATCTGCTGTAGGAATTATTTTGGGGAAGTTTTTCAGTGTGTTTTACAAGAGGTCAGACTAGATGATCACAGCGGTCCTTCTGGTCTTGAAATCAATGAAAATACCCAGAAGCTAGGGCACGGGGGCTGCTATTTCACTATGTGACTCAGTGGCTGGAAGTTTACTGAAGAAAAGAAGTGCCGAGGTTTCAACCAGTCTTTAACAAACACCCCCTCCCCAAACCATTGGGCACTCTTATTAGCAATAAAACATGTTGCCGAGACCGGGGAAATAATCGCTGGGGAATTTCAGCACTGAGCTATGCTATCAGTGCATGTTTGGGCATAAGTGAGCACACATTTTAGTCTGCACAAGTTAGGAAAGACAAACACCTCCCACACAAAACTAGAGAGAGAGGAAGCAGCAACAGCTTGGAGGCAGATAAGAGGCCTGTCACAACAGGCTTGAACCGTCCCCATGGCCAGAAGCCATCCAGTGAGAAAGAAAGCTATTTGGGGAATGAATGAATGAATGGATGGAGATCAAGCCTGATGTTCCAAATGGCTCAGCTTTCTGCCAAACAGATGCAAGGTGAGCACATCCAGGTGCTCTCTTTACCCTCCAACACTGGCTGATCTGAAGGTTAACAGGCTGACCTGACCTCAGTCTGACAAGGATCGAAGATTACGTCCATTTTGATTTCCCAGTGCGGGGAAAGACAGCTGGTTCCCAGGGAAGGACAGTCAGTGACACCCACTGGAGCCAGTCTTGTTGCTATTGAAGTCAAGGGTTGTTTGCCGCTGATGTCAGTGGGAACAGGGCCATAAACACAGGGCTAGTGATAGTGACATCTAGTTTATATGAGCCTAAAGGATTCTCTCTTTGCTCTCTTAAGGCCTGATCCAATGGAGGTAACTTTGTCAACTTAACCCTCACTGTGTAGGCACAGCTCTGTTGGCGGATTAATGCTTCTGTCAACCTGGCTGCCATCACTCAGGGAGGTGGCGTTCCTGCAGCAAAAACCCCTTTCTGTCACTGTAGGCTGGGTTTACACTCTGGGGTTTTGGTGACAAACCTTTGCTTGTCTGGTCCCTGCAGCATAGACATGGCCCAGCTGTAACGCTGAGAGCCAACGTTCAGGGGAGGACGTAGCATCACAAGATCACATTTCATTCCAGAAGTGGGAATGAAGGAACACAAACAAAACCTAATAAGACTTTGTTGTTAGAGCTAGACTACAGACCTGTTTCCATAGGTGGGTCATTGGGCTGCATGGTTCGTGTGGTGCAGAGATGAGCCCAAATCAAAACCCCAGATCCAAGACTCTGGGGAAACTTGGTTCTGAATCCGGATCCAGAAATCAAAATAAATTTCTTCCTGTCTTTATAAGGGTAAAGTTCAAAATCCCAGATCCAAACACAAACATGCTTTCAGGAAGCATGGATACAGACCTAAACCTTGAAATTGTAGGACCTCTCTAGTATAGGGCTCTCCATAGCAGTTGTCATGGAAGCCATTTCAGTTATTGTGGATCCCTCGCTTTTTCTGCTTTAATAATCTGGCCCCCTCAAATTCTTTCAACTTTGTTCAGGGTTCTGTTATAGCAACTCACACATAAAAAAAGCAAACCAAACAAAACTAGAGACAGTAAGCAGCAATAAAGCTTGGAAACTTCATTTATCAATGTTCTTACAGAATGGCACCACAACAGTTTCCCATTCGGTGAGGAAAAGCAAATACGCAAGTTAAAAAAAATCCCAAAGATCTGTCTTTAGGGCAGTTGTTGGAAACAGGGAGAGCAGAGCACCTGAATGCAGAGCAAGTAGTTTTCCATAAGAAAGATGTTTCCCACATGAGTAAAAAGGGAGAGAGGTAACAAGGAAAAAATAAATCTTGCACTGGTTCTGCCTCTGTTTGTATTCCGTCTCTGTCGATTTCCAAAGGGATAGCTGTGTTAGGCTAGTTCAGAAAAAAAAAACAAAAAAAAAAACGAGGAGTCGTGTGGCACTTAAAGACTAAGATTTATTTTTCGCATGAGCTTTTGTGGGAGAAAATCCTACTTTGTCAGATGCTTTGAAGATGGGTGAACTTACAGAATGGAGTGAAAATAAATGCAAGAGGGTCAGGTCATACAGTAACAGCAAGTCAGAGCAGTTGTTAGGTTCAAACCCTGCGAACCTTTAGTAATGGGAAAAGAACCCATAGTCTCAATTCAATCCTGCTTTCACAGAATTTAATTTGCATATTCATTCGAGTTCAGCTGTTTCTCTTTGAAGTCTTGATGTCCATCTCTGACGACAGTCGTTAACAAATCATTTATCGAATGATTAGAAAGATGGAAGTGCTCAGCAACTAGATTTTTTGTTTTGTGATTTCTGATATCAGCTCTATGTTCATTTATTCTTTTGCGCAGGGATCGTCCTGTTTGTCCAATGTATAAGGTGTCGGGACATTTCTGGCACATGATGGCATAGATCACATTAGTAATGAACAGGTAAATGAGCCTTTGATGGAGAAGCAGGCTTGATTAGGACCTATGATGGTATCTATTGTGCGGATATGTGGGCAGACTTGGCAGCGTGGTTTGTCGCAGGGTTGTGTGCCTGCTTTAATGTTTCTGTTGTTAGATCTGTAGTTGCTGGGAGGTATCTGTTTAAGATTGGGTGGCTGTCTGTAGGCAAGGAGAGGTCTGTCTCCCAATGCTTGAGAGAGAGGGGGATCATCTTTTAGAATAGGCTGTAAGTCCTTAATGATCTGTTGCAGAGGTCTGACCTGAGGATTGTATGTGGCGACTAGTGGTGTTCTGTTGTTTTCTTTCTTGGGCCTCCTCTGTAGTAGATGACTTCGGGGTACCCATCTAGCTCTGCCAATTTGTTTTCTTATTTCACCAAGTGGGTACTGTAGTTTCAAGAATGCTTGACAGAGATCCTCAAGATTTCTGTCTGTCTCTGAGGGATCAGAGCAGACGCACTTATATCTTAGGGCTTGGCTGTAAACAATGGATCATGTGGTGTGTTTAGGATGGAAGCTCGAGGGATGTAGGTAACTATGCTAATCAGTAGGTTTTCGGTACAGGGTGGTGTTGATGTGTCTATCCCTAATTTGTACTGTAGTGTCGAGAAAGTGGATCTCCTGTGTGGAGTGGTTCCATGCTCAATTTGATTGTGGAGTGGAAATTGTTGAAATCTCTATGAAAATCTTCAAGGAGCATCCCTGCCATGGGTCCAGATGATGAAGATGTCATCAATGTAGCGTAGGTAAAGAAGAGGTGTTGAAATTAATATGCAAATTAAATTCTGTGAAAACAGGATTGAATCAAGACTATGGGTTCTTCTTAGAGCCCTGGTCACATCATTCAGTTACAGGTATCTATGTGCCACAGCACATGGTAGCTTAGTAAGTCTTTAGCATTCACCTGTCAGGTCAGGGCACACGGCCAACGCCCCCCTCTGTGCCACAACCGCGACTATATAGGTGACCGTGACCCTGACCCTCTCAGTTCCTTTTTCCGCCATCAGCATCGGTTCGGATCAGCGTAAACTTGCAAAACATAAGTCCCTGTCTTTCACATGAAATTCAAGATGCCTGGTTTCAAACCATGTTTGGAATGCTGCAAGGCTTTTCCGATGGATGACCCGCACAAGAAATGCCTCTCTTGCTTGGGTGAGTCCCACCTCTCGGCGGAATGCTCCATTTGCTGGTCCTTCAAGCAGAGAACCTGCTTAGAAAGGGAGCGCTGCCTCCTCTTGATCTTGGGGAGTGGAGTAACCACCCCCAAAACCCGCCGGCCCACAAGCGCTCCGCCAGATCCCCGGTCGGCTCGGGCTCAAGAACCCCACCACCGATCATCGGTACCAGGCTCGAAACCTCAACCTGCTACAGTACCGCTCCAGCACTGCGCTCATCAGTCACCGGGTAGCCCCTCAGCTGTACCGAGACAGGAACCGGCACACGCACCCCCCCAACAGCCCAACAAGGGCATCATAACCCAGCTCTGGTGCAGAAGAAGACGACCACCAAGGCGGCACCATCTCCACTGGTACCGCAGGACGTGGTACCGCCCCTCACAGTACCAACGTCAAGCCCGGTACCGACATCAAACTGGTACCGCCAGATCCGGTACCATCAGACCCAGTACTGACAAGCCAGGTACCGCCATCTGACCTGCCAGCGACACCGGTACAGGCATCCAGCTCCATGCTAACCTCTGACTTGGCACCGTTTGGCAACCAGCCCAACTCTGGGACCCCGCACGGCACCACCCAGCCCTCCACCAGTACCACAATCGGGTACAGAGGGACAGGGAACTTCACTCCATCGCTCCTCTGAAGAGCCCTCGGTACCAGGCTCACAGACGTCAGGTGGAGCATCTTCCAGATTGTCCTCCGAGGACCGCCCCTCCCCTTCTCAGCAGGAGCGGCCAAGAAAGAGACTGCACAAGAACTACCCATCCCCAAGCTCAGTGAGGTCAACAAGACCACGGGTTCATACGGAGGTGTCTGTGCTTCCCTCTGCGCCTACACCTCTAGTGAGATCATCCCATAATGAGAGGACCCTCAATTGGCTGAGCACAACAACCAATGACGCCTCATCCCGCTACGCCCGATCGCCTCCACCGGAGTCCTTGGGCCTCTCCGACAACGAACCTGATCCTGATTCTACGCAACGCAGTAGATCCCAGGCCCAATCCTCCTCCTCACCAGATAAGCGTCTAATCAACACATCCGCTGACCACAAGGGGGATTCCTTTGTTGAGCAGGACCTTCTCCACCGCATGGCGGCGAACCTTAAATTGAAATTAGGAGTAATCCAAGAGGAGGATGACTCCCTCTTCGATGCTTGCCGTAGAACCCCTCCAGCAAGGGTGGCAATCCCGTTATACTCAGGAGCATATCGCATCATCCAAGGACACTGGCAAACGCCATCCTCGATCCCGTCAGTGTCCAAGGTCATGGATAAAAAATACTATGTCTCTCCTGACGGGTTCTCTTTCCTGTTTCATCACCTCACCCCAGGGTCTTTGGTGGTTGATGCTGTAAACCAAAGGGTCAGACAGGGCCAGCCAAGCTCAACGCTCAGAAACAAAGAGGCGAAGAAGCTTGACCTCCTGGGGAGGAAGGTATACTCCTCCACAGCCTCCAGCTGCGCATCTCCAACCATTCAGCCTTAATGACGCGTTACATCTTTAACCTGGGGGAGGCCACGCAAAACTTCCACACAGCCATCTCTGAGGAGCACCTGAGAGACTTCGAAGCAATGCTGGAGGAAGGGGAGAGGGCATCCAGGGATGCTCTGGAGGCAACCTGGGATGCAGTGGATACAGCGGCCCGCACCATGGCCTCCGCAGTCATCATGCGTCGGTCGGCCAGGCTCCAAGGCTCAGGCTGATCCACACAGATGCAGCAAATTATCCAAGACCTTCCCTTTGAAGGCCCTGACCTTTTTGCCTCATCCACGGATATGAAGCTCCATGGTATGAAGGACTCCAGGGCCACGCTCTGCTCCCTAGGGATATACACTCTGCAGTCCAGCAGGTGCTCGATGAGACCACATCAACAGCTTCAACAGCAATTACAGCAATTAAAGCAGTAGATTCAACTGCAGAGTCAGTTCCCAAGATCTCTCCAGTTTCCCCAGCGCCACCTTGGGGACCTGGATAAGGACAAGAATCGTCCAGGTAAGGGGGGAAAGCTCAACGCCTCACAGTCCGGAGGGCATGGACAGGGGTCCAACTGCTCCTCAGGCCATAAACAGCGTATTTGATGGCCCCCGTGAGGGCAGCATGCCAAGGCCCCTATTCTCCCCCCACCACCTGTGGCACATTGTCCACCAATGGGCCCACATTACATCAGATCAGTGGGTCCTCAACATGGTGCCGCGAGGATACCACATCCAGTTCCTTTCAACCCCTCGGGCCAGAAAACTGCCCCCTCATGCAGCACTGGAAAAACCAAGAACAGTAATGACAGCTCAAAGCCGAATGCCAAAAGCTTCTCTCCCTCAGGGCCATAGAAAAGGCTCCCAAGTGGGAGAGGGGCAAGGGGTTTTACTCCCGATACTTCCTGGTCCCCAAACCCAAAGGGGATCTACGGCCCTATTCTAGACCTCAGAATGCTAAACAAGTACAAAAGGAGAATAAAGTTCTGCATGGTTTCTCTGCCTCAGATTGTCCCCTCCCTGTCCCCAGGAGATTGGTTTGCAGCCCTCGACCTAAAGGACGCTTACTTTCACATTGCCGTCCAACCCCACCACAGACGCTTCCTTAGGTTTGTGGTGGCACAGAGCCATTACCAGTCCACTGCTCTTCCCTTCAGGCTATCGCTGGCTCCCAGGGTATTTACAAAATGTGTGGCACCAGTCGCAGCATTCCTATGCAGGAGGGGCATCAAAATCTACCCTTACCTAGACAACTGGCTCACAGTAGGGAAGTCAAGTTGCCAAATACAACATCATGCCAAACTGGTAGTGAAGCTTTGCAGATTCCTCAGTCTCTGCATAAACACAGAGAAGTCAAAGCTCTGGACCACTCAGGACATAGAATTCATAGGGGCGTGACTAAACGTCCATCGAGGCGCAGCGTCCTTGCCCCTGTCAAGATTTTGGTCCATCTGCACCATCATTATGGAACTACAAGCGCCAAGACTAACTACAGCTCGACGGTGCATGCAGCTTCTGGGCCACATGGCGGCTGCCACCTCGGTAATCTGGACAGCACGCTTGAGGATGAGACCCTTCCAACTCTGGTTTTCCACGATGTTCCAGCTATGGAGAGACCACCTAGACAAGGTACTCTTGGTTCCCCAGCATGCCCTCCAAATCTGGAAGGACCCCCGCTTCGCGATGGGGGGTGTTCCATTCAGGGAGCCCAAACCCTCAGTGACCCTGATAATGGACGCTTCAGACTCAGGTTGGGGAGCCTATCTGTCCGGGGGCCTCTACACACAGGGTCTCTGGACCCCCGAGGACAAATTCCTCCACATAAATGTGAAGGAACTACGGGCCATCAGACTGGCCTGTGTGACCTTCCTCGACAACATTCGTGGCAGAACGGTCCAGGTCCTCACAGACAATACAACAGCTGTGTTCTATACCAACCGGCAAGGGGGGGGTATGCTCCTCGGCCCTGTGCGAGGAGGCATGCAAACTGTGGCAGCTGGCGATAGATCACCACTGTACTCCGGTTGCCTCCCAGCTATCAGAGGTGGACAACGGCTTAGTGGACACACTCAGCAGGAAAACCCTAGTGAATCACGAGTGGTCCCTCCACAACAAGGTATTTTCCCTACTGACAAACAGATGGGGACCTTCCCTGGTGGATCTCTTTGCCACCAAACAGAACTGCAAATGCCTCCAATTCTGGTCCCGCTGGGGTTGGGAGGAGGGCTCGCTCAGCGACGCCTTCCCCCTCAGTTGGTCAGGGGCCCTGATGTATGCCTTCCCGCCAATTCCCCTTATCCACAGAGTGCTACTGAAGGTCCTTGCGGATGGAACACACGTCATTCTGCTAGCTTTGGACTGGCCCAGACAACACTGGTTCCCGCTCCTGCGGGACTTATCCATAAGGACCCCACTCCACCTTCACCAGTGGACGGAACTCCTAACACAGGACTCGGGGCACCTTCGGCACCCAAACCCAGGCCTCCTGCATCTGACAGCCTGGATGCTCTCTGGGTCAGAGAGCAAGAGAGGTGCTACTTGGATAGGGTTAAGAAGGTCCTGGTTGGTAGCAGAAAACCCTCCACTAGGTCCACGTACACAGCCAAATGGAAACCTGGTCCTGTGACAAAGGCATAGATCCTGTCACAGCACCAATCCGTACAATTCTGGACTATCTTCTAGACCTTAGAGAAAAAGGCCTGTCACTGTCCTCACTGAGACCCCACTTAGCAGCCATCTCAGCCCTTCACCAAAAGACAGATGGGGCCCCAGTCTTTTCACACCTCATATCTCACAGGTTCCTGAAAGGGGTGGACAGGCTCTTTCCCCACCCTTGTAATCTCACCCTTCAGTGGGATCTAAATGTTGTATTCCGGGCACTAACACAGCTGCCGTATAAACCCTTGAATTCAGCCACCCTGCTAGTTTTGTCATGGAAGGTAGCTTTCTTAATAGCAGTCACCTCAGCCAAAAGGGTTTCAGAGTTGTGAGCTCTTTCCTCTGAACTCCCATATATGATGTTCTTCCCGGACAAGGTGGTCCTCTGTCACCACCCCTCCTTTGTACCCAAGGTGGCCACCCCCCTTCCAGATGAACCAAGAAATTTGCCTGCCAGTTTTCTATCCCAACCCCCATGTCACAGAAAACTAGAGACGGTGGCACATCTTAGATGTGAGGAGAGCGCTCTTATCTTATATCGAGTGTACTCAACCCTTCCGTAAGGCCTCCCAACTGTTTGTGGTGGTCACTGAACGCATGAGAGGCTCCCTGGTGTCCTCTCAGTGCATCTCCAATTGGATTGTGAACTGCATCAAAGACTGCTACAGAAGGTCAAACGCACCTCCCCCAGAAACTGTGAGAGCCCACTCTACCAGGGCTCAGGCGTCTTCTATGGCCTTCCTTGCCAAGGTCCCAATCCAAGAGATCTGCAGGGCCACTACTTGGTCGTAGATACATACCTTCACAACGCACTATGCCATCGCACAACAGGCTAGAGACAATGCTGCTTTGGGCAGAGCTGTACTCAGTGTGGGTAGACTGTAACTCCTCCCACCATCCTCAGGTACGCTCGAAGGAGAATGATTGGTTACTTACAAGTAACCGTCCTTCTTTGAGATGGGCTGCTTACATACATTCAGGCCCCTCCCACCATCCCCGCTATGGAGTTGTCAAAGGTATATGGGACTGGGAGGGTCAGGGTCACGGTCACCTATATAGCCACGGTCGCCACACGGAGGGGGCGTTTGCCGTGTGCCCTGACCTGACAGGCTAACACTAAAGACTTTCTAAGCTACCATGTGCTGCAGCACATAGACACCTGTAACTGAATGTATGTGAGCAGCCCATCTCAAAGAAGGATTGTTACTGGTAAGTAACCAACCTTTCTTTTCCCATTACAAAAGGTAATTTGACCTCAGGCTTCCCAGGGTTTGAACCTAACAACTGCTCTGATTTGCTGTTACTGTATGACCTGATCCTATGTTTTACACCCCTTTGCATTTATTTTCATTCCATTCTGTAAGTTCACCCATCTTCGAAGCATCTGATGAAGTGGGATTTTCTCCCATGAAAGCTCATGCAAAAAATAAATCTGTTAATCTTTAAGTGCCACACGACTCCTTGTTTTTCTTCTGTTCCTGTACCACCTATATTTTAAGGACTCCTTGGGTTATTTTGCATTTATCTGGTGTCTGTGAAAGACAAGCTATTAATCAGAGATGGGCTGCAACTAGCTTCAGATTTGTTTGAATTCCAGGAGATGTTGCAGTTTCAAATCTCTAAACCCAAACCTTCCTCAGTGTTTTTGTCTCAGAGTCTGAATCAGAAGGGAGCTCTATTCATTCTCATTCAGATGAGGCCACAGATCTTACTAGAATAATCTGTACGATGACAGCACCAGCAAATCTGTTCTCCTCATTTCAGTTTCCAATCTTCCTCATGAGCCACCTGCAATTCAGGATTGAATGCTACTGCCGCCTCCTCCTCCCACCTTTAGCACTAGTAGTGTCAAGGCATGCTGCACACTTCCCCCATATGGCTCTCATCTCAGCCCTCAATTTGCAGCACTTTCTCCTCTTCCATCCTGCACCCAGTCGCTGTGCTAGGTAGGAATTTATGAGGCTACCAAATCAGACAGCCCCACATCTTTTCCCAACAATCGATCCCCTGCCAGGTAAAATGTCATGCTAAGCGGATGCATTTTTCGTCACATTTTAAAAGCATCTAGATGGGAATCATGCAGTTGTCAGGCGAGATCCTTGGCTGTATTAGAAACTTGGAAGCCAATTGCAGCCAGTTCTTTGTCTACTCCATGGATTCTATATGTATGGTGACCTTCCCCCAGCAAAAAGCTTTGGGCAAAGTACACATGGAGTTATTAACAATTAAATCAGTAAAATTGAGTTATAGTACTTTGACTTTCTATAATGTCTTTTATAATAGAGGAGCTCTAAGTGTTCTACAAACATTTATTAAGCCTTATGACACTCCCTCAGGCAGAGGACAGATGTTATGAGGGCAGTGGTTTTCAAACTTTTTTCCTCAGGACCAGTTGAAAAAAAAATTTTATGGCCATGACTGAACAACTACATCTTTGAGCAATGCATTCCAGTCTTTTGGTGGCAGCAGCAGAGGGTGCCATGACCCAGTGCCTAAGGGTTTGCAACCCAGTACTGGGTCTCGAGCCTAAGTTTGAAAACCACTGGGTTAGGGATGACTTTGCCTAGCAGTGAAATACAGCCACCTCTGCATTGGAATACAGCAGCTGTTTGGTAGTATACAGCACCACTGCATAAGTGTTTCAGAACCAGAAATGAAGGCTCCTCTATGCGATTACACTTGCAGGTGGGCAGAGCTCAAATTGTCCAAACAGGAATTCGGGGACGTCTTTCAACATTATCACTGGAACTATCATGGGCACAAGTGGTCAGGACCTATGTTTTACATCTCAAAGGAGACGACCTCCAGCAACCTCACAGAGCGCCTTTCAATACCACAGAAAGCATCCTGCTGTCTGTAGGCCCACCAGTCTCCTTCCTATAGCTCCATTTTTCCTGGAAGTCACTAGCCCAAGCTTTGACCCAGCCCGCTCTGATCCTGTAAAGTCTTGCAAGATTAGCCCAGCACCAGTTACTATTGCAGCATCTCAGCAAAGACTTTTCCTCTCAAATAAAGCACCCATAGGTGTTATGATCATTGGCTGGAAACCTCCCCCAGACATGTCACTAGATGTGCTGGTTCTTTATCCCTTCTCTCAAGAGCTATGTTATTTCAGAAGCAGACAAATTGAGACACTTGTCTGCATACTGAGCATAGACTCTCTGAAGCTTTGAGGGGTCTTTGGGATGAAAGATGTTGTAGAAGAGCAATAGGTGATTATCCCTAATTTCAGTTCTGTCACTGTTTTGCACCTCAAGCTTCTGCTAAACAGCAGGTCCTGCTCATTTGAAAGAAGTAAATGAGCAGGGCCGGCCCAAGGTTTTTTGCTGCTCTAGGCCACCAGGGACTCCAACTCCCCCACCCCCAGCCATCGGCGGAGTGGTGCCACTGCCAGGATCTGGCCATGGGCAGGTAGTGGCGCCGCACGAGGGGGTCCAGCTACATGTGCGGAGTGGAGCAGGCTCTGCCCAGATCTTGGTGTCCCCTAATTGTTGGTGCCCTAGACAACCGCCTAGGTCACCTCTATGGAAGGACAGGCCCCATAAGTGAGCCAGCCTGCTCACTAAATGGATTCCCTCACTCTCCACCTCTCCCATTAAAAGATATCTGAGCTCTGTGTTTAATTTATACATGGAAGAAATGTCAAGGAAGAAATCTCTCTTTTCTAATCCATAAATATTCAGGACACAGTTCTTAGACCATTTCCCCCCTCATTTTTCCAGCTAATAGCTTAGTGCAAATTTAAAGCCAATCTTGCCTAGAACTTTACTTGGAGACAGACATCGCTAAAATATTTATCACTAGCAGTTTTACAGTTCCTTCGTTGTAATGCGAAACTCAGCCATGCAAGTTTCTTCTGACACCTGACGAAAGATGTTAGGAGGAAACCCCCATCCATGCCATGTCATGGTTCAAGACACTCCTCACACACCCCCCTTGCATGATAAAGGATTGCTGGATTCAGCTCTGATCTTTGAGAGGCCATTGGTTTAACAAGTGACAGCAGCTCTTTTGGGGCTCCCGCCCCCCCGACACTACATGCATGGCAGCCCTCTGATCTGTGGCCTCAACCGAGGTAGCTCTTCTTGACCCTGCAGTTACTTCTCTCTGTCTTCAAGGGCAACTATGGTGCCTGGCAGCTTCACTGCCCTGTCTCTCTGATCCTACCAGAGGCACCAGGCCAGAAGCCCCCAGGAAGCAGGAGTAACTACTCCTGGGGGAGAACAGGCCTAGGAGGCAGAGAGTAGGGTAGGGTCAGAAATGGAGGGGACATACGTGCAAGCTCTCAGTCAACACAATGCACAAAATGTCACATGTGGAGCCACCACAAACTTGGCAGTGATGCCTTTCATAGGAGGCAAACTGAGGCACAGAGGAGGAAAGTGATTCTCCCCTGACTACAGAATGAGCCAGGAATACAACTCAGGAACAGTAGGCCCAATCCCCTGACCGTGGTTCCTAGGCAGAACTCTCTGATCTAGGGGGAAGCACATGTGTGGGTTTACAGAGAGCTGAGGAGCTGTGAACAACAAAAGCATAGTAGTACCATCTGTGTTAGTTACAGGAGCATCTACTGCCCTAGCCCAGAACATGCAGCAATCACTTCACCCACCAGCAACATGGCAGCTACACACAGGCAAACAATTTCACACACACCACAAGCCAGCAAAGCTGAAACTAGGACAAGCTCCCACCTTCAGCAAGAGGGCCGAGGGGCTTTAATATCTCTGTTTTTAAGGCCTTGCCCAAATGACCCAGTCCCCAATAAGCTGAGCAACATCAGCATCCAGGAGCTTGCTCCCCACCAGAGGGGCTGCCATACCCTAATGGGCAGGGAAGGTTCCTTTGGGGTCCCAGCTCCATATGGAGCTCCTGCTTGATGGGCATTAGCCACAGCCAGTGCAATGCACAGTCAACACAGGACATCAAAATGGACAGCCATTGTCACCAGTCAGCGCTCACCACCACCCTGTATGGCTTCAAAAAAACCTCACATGCATTGTTTGCTTGCACCATGGTTGGGGGAACATACTAAGGTAAAGCATAAAAAAAAGCACTGGGGGAGAAAGAAACCACCCTGAGCTCTGTTACACCAGCTGCACTGGGCTCCCCAGGCACAACTGCTCAGCTCTGACTGACACCATCTTTTGGACTCCAGAGCACCCTGCCAGCTCTCATAACACTTGCAATAGGACTGAACGGTCAGGGGAACAAAGGCAGCACATAGCATAGGCTATCCAGGGAGTTCTCCTGAGGGAGAGAGACAGTTTCCTATTCAGTTAACAGGCTGCAGGTAGCCACAATAGGAGAAAGTTGCAGAACAGAAGGACAACAGATGCCCAGGGCAGGGTATGAACACCACCATGAGCACATGCATGCAATGGAAATTTACCAGCAGTATTCATGAAGGCGCCCATCCATCAGCAAAGCTCTAGGAGACAGCCACAGGTGGAGGGAGGCCAGGCAGGAAGACCAACTCCTGCAAAGATGGGAGTGGACTCAGAATCAAGATTTCAATTGCCTAGTGGGTACCATGGCAACTAATTAGAACTGGGACTTGAAGCAGCTGCAGAGGAAAGGAAAGGAACTCAGTTGTACATGAAGTCACAGACTGCATTGTTTTTTCAGGTCTGATCGGTGTGATGCCTCTTGCTCCCCCTTTCAGATCTAGCTTTCAGCTGAGACCTTCCCCTTCAGCCATGCTCTCTTGGCCTAAGAACCTGCAGCCTAGCACAGGCTAACCAGCACCAGGTGAGGCCAGTACCCAGCTAAGAGACCTCCAGGATACACATTTCAGCCTAGCAGCTGTTGCCAAAAATGGTGCCATGGTTTCAGGAGGGGTGGTCCCTGGAGTAAGCACCCAGCTTCCAGCACAGCGGGGCACCTTGTGTTGTGGATAATGATCTGGGTTGCCCGTTAATTACCAATTTCCAAAGGGATAGCCGTGTTACCCACTAAATAGTCTAGGAAGAAGAGGGCCGTTGATCCTGAGGGGAAGAGACCAAAATTCACAGTTCTGCATGCAGCCAGGGTGAGGGCTGAAGCAAACATGCTGCCAGGTCCCACACCCTGCATCTGTGCTCTTCTGTTCATGCTGACCCATAAAGCAGCTGCAGCACTTGCACCTTTTCCCTTAGGCTTTGCTCCGCCTGTGCCATTTCTGTTCAGAGCCACCCCTCTGCTTTTTGCACTTTGGCACCCCTCCCACCCCCCAGCTATTCAGGGCTGGGTCTCGCATGCATCTCAAGCGTGAAGCTCATAGCAGGAGCTTGGTGTGCTCTGGTCAGAAACTGCTGCAGGCCCCACTTTGAGATCCTCGGTGAACCTGCAGTAATACCTGCTAGAGGCTCATTGGTGCCAGTTCCATTTCTATGGTACCCTGCTGCCCCATCATTGCCACCTCCAGGCATTGCCATCTTCACCCCTCAGCCTCTGTCTTTTGCAGCCCCAGGAACACTCCTGCCAGCCCAATGCCTATGCTAGGAGTCCCTCCACGGTATTGCAGAGTCATGGCCTCGTTCAATGCATCTGCCAGGTAATAACCTCAGTGCCAATGCCTTCCCTGAGCAAAGCACTACCTTCTTTATCATTACACTGCTGCCTTCCTGGCTTCTCTTGCTACTGACCTGCCCACTCCTCAATGCCCTGAACTGGAAATAGTCACATCCTTGCTGACTACTGGTCCAACAAATGGCTGTTCCTGACTGTTGATGCCCTGCCAGGCAATGCCTCGGGCACTGTCAACTCCACCTTTGTTGCCTTCCCATACGCTGAGCCCCCCCCAACTGCTCCTCAGCCATGCTGCACTACCCCAGGCACCTTCCAGAGAAGGCTCCCGTGACCCCAGCAGCTGAAGACAAACATGCTGTGAATGGATAGGGCTGAGTAGCCCTTGGTAGAAAGGGAAGTAAGTGCAGGGGAGGCTGGCAAAGCACTGGCTGGGGAAGCCTTCAGGGGAACTGGAAGGAGGGAACCTTCAGCATTTGGCTGGAGAAACTCAGGGAACCAGCCTGAGGTGCAAGAGGATCCAGACAGCAGGGTAGGGTGGGTCAGAGTGAAATCTGTCCTTCGCTGCATCTGTTTCCTGGCCATTGGGCCATTCAGCCTCCAGTGCTCCCAGTCTAACCCTGCTTCCACCAGTATGGCATTCACCCCAACCCACAATTAAAAGGGAAAAATTTGAAGGACATGATAAAAGAAAAAAAAAAAGCACCTCTTAAGCAGCCGGTTGCACCACTATCTAAGCTATTAATACAGAAGAGTGTTGATTAGCTGAACTATTTATATGCTTTCAAATATTCAAGACTAGAAACATCCTATTTTTTGCTCAAAACAGAGGGGCGAAAAGCAGCCAGCCTGTTGCCCTGGAAATCCACACAGGCAAATTTGGTTTAACGCTTTAAGATTTTGCTTGGGATGTGTTGCTCTGTGCTACAAACTGGGAGACAAATTTAGAGACTAAAGTGTGTGTCACACTCAGCATCATGCATAGCTCCACTCAGAGAAGAAAGAAGACTGGGAGTGAAAACTGCCCCACTAAATCAATGGCAAAGAAAAAATACCACCACACCAAATCTCTGGCCTGGGATGATAACTTAGGAGCTCAGGGCCTCCTCTGGGGTTCAGGGCAAGCAGCAGACACTCATGTATTTTAATTGGCTTTACTGAGAATTGAGTCAGGCTCCTGGGACAACACACCCTAAGCAGGGAAGACAAATCAGATCATGGTGCTATACCCTCATCTAGTGCCCACTAGCCTAGCTTTGTTTGAGTCCTTGCAAATGCCAGGAGTTTGCTTGTCCAAGGGTAGGTAGGCAATCCCCTCTGGCTTCTAGCCTAAAGCAGCATTGTTAGTACATCTGCCAGAAGTCAGGGGCAAGGGCCTCTGCTTTGCGGTTTGCCCACCCGTTGGCTAGCACAGGGCCCCTGGGGGACAGGCTACCAAGGTCTCCACAGGCTCACAGCTGCTTCTGGCATACCTGGGTAAAGCAGGGAGCGCCAGCACAGACAGGAGCGTCACTGGCTGGGGACGGGGGGTATGAACACCCGGTCCCAGCACCCCAAATGCGGCCAGGGATGCAGGGCTGGGCTGCCAATCCAGCCCCAACTTTGTCCAGGACACAGGGTTGGATTGGTCATAGGGAGGCAGGGTAGGCCAGGAGCCAGGCACAGGCCAGGCCCCAAGAGATTTTTGCGCAGTGGTCTTGCTGGCACTGGCCACAGGGAGCTTGTGCACTTAGTCTTAGCACCAGTACCACAAGTGCCAGAGGATCAGGGGCCAGGCCACCAGCAGCAGCAGCTGTCTTCCCCAGCCCCAGCCCTGTCCCCAGTTGCCTGCGGTGAAGTGGCTGTCTTCTCCAGCTCTGGCCCTGCCCAGAGATCTGGGGCTAAGCTGACAGCAGCAGAAGCCTGATCTGGGCCCTGCCCGGGGCCAGCTTGGGCCCATGCCCTGAATCAGGATCAGGGGGGGCCACGTGGGCTCCAGGCCCCAGGTCTTTTCCTGGGCCAGCGTCACTCCTGTTTTTGGGGCCAGCGACCCCCCTGTTTATAGACAGCTTGGATTGCTGTTAATTGGCACTGGCTTCCCCTCCAGTTTTTGGGGTGGTACAATCTGCTAGAAACCTCCAAACCTTCAGAGGCTATCCACCTACCCAAGGGGCTTCTGTGACCCTAAAGTCAGCACCTGGCTCTGCCCCTGCTGCTATGGCTCCACACAGCAGGAGTTTGGCCTTTGGGCAGGAAACCACAAGCAAGCCATGGCTAATGGTCAATGGGTACGTCTACTCTATGTGTTTAAGTCGACTCAAGGGCCCTTAAGTCGACTTAAACAGAGCCCTGTCTACACTGCAGGGCAATAAAGTCAATTTTAGGGTCCAGTAAAGTTGACTTTATAAGGTCCATCTATAAACTTGACTTTACTGTTAAGTCAAGCCGACTTAAGGCATGTATATTCACTAAGTCGACTTAATAAAGTCGACTTAGTGCAGTGGGGCCACTAAGTCGACTTTAAGTTGAATTAAGCCAGGACACCCATTTAAAGTTGACTTAATGTAGTGTGGACTCACTTAGTTGACTTAATAAGGTCGACTTTAAGTAGAATTTATTAAGTCGACTTAATAAAGTCAACTTAGCTTTCACAATGTAGACATAGCCAATGTGACTTGTTCATCAAGGGGCAGGCATGACAGGACGTGGATAGACTGGAAGGTACAGGCTAAATCAAGTCTCATGATGCGCGCTACACCTACCCACCCCCCTCTGTTACTCATCTTTTTCCAGTCTTCTCCTCTTAGCACCTTACCTCACCACTGAACTCAGCTCTGCAACTTCATTTCCTTTCTGTGGGGCACCACCTCATTTGCCCCCCTCACCTTGGGCTCTAGGGCCCTGTTCTCTCCAATTACCATCATTTTTCCTAGCAGTATGTTACCCTTCAGCCTCCTTCCTCTTCCCCCACTCTTTATTCTGCCAACCAAAAACTGTGCTATTTAGTTTAAATGGATTGGTTTAATGCAATGGTTCAAATTCCCAACATTCAAACTCATAGTTCTTGATGAGCCATTTGACTTATTGTCCTCAGTGGTGGTGGAGGGGTTAAACCCTGGGGGTAAGTAATAATTAAGGCTTGTGAGAAAGCATTAAAAGGTCCAAACTTAGCACCTGTTCTCTCCCACTGAAGTGCTGCATGGATCAAAAGGAGCCCCTAGCAGCATAAATTCATTCAGCGCATCCGCCTTTTCCTTGCTGGAAACTGACAGAGGTAGGGGTATGAAAAGCAACCTGCTGCTAGACCCCTGGCCTTTCCAGATTGAGCTGGAGAAGATACAGGCTGCAGGAAAATTTCCCCTTTCAGTTCTGTAGTTAAAGCTTCACAACTGAGACTCTGACAGAGCAGCTCCCCCCAAAAGTGGATGGGCACCCTGATTTTGTTTGCAGAGCAACCCACCCTCTGTAAGAACACACTGCAGTTTTTTTGAGGGGAATTGGTTAACCAGAAGCTCTCCATGCTGTGGGTGAAACAGCATCTGCTGGCAGCACTGAATTCCACAAACTTGACTGTAGTCTATCATAACAAGGGTATGTCTCTCCTGTAGCCCAAGTTCCTCCACTTACAACTGAGGGTGCTCAGCCAACACTGTGCACTTGTACCTTTGGGGGCAGATGATATTCACACTAATCAATCAGACTGGGCTGGATCTTATTGGGTATGCCTACAGTGGAGCCTTAGGTCAACTTAATCTGCCTTAAGTTGATGCAAGGTTGCCCCTGGCCCCATTCAGAGACAGTCCAGTGACCCTGCCTGGTCAACATCACAGGCTACTTACTCTTCAAGTCAGGAGTAGCCTGTGACATTGACCGTGCTGCTGAGCTGCCTGCTGGCAGCAGCAAGCAGCTCGGGGCTGGATCAGGCTCCAAGTCACTTGTGGCAAGCAACTCGGGCCAGATCCAGCTCCGTGCTGCTTGCCACCAGTAGCAGGAGCTGGCTCCCAGCCTTCGCTGGCTGCAGCAACAGGATCTGAGTCAGACTGGGTCCCCAGACCCTTGCCACAAGCAGCAAGAGGGCTCCCAGCTGCCTGCTGGTGGCAGCACAAAGTGGATTGGGGCCCTGGAGCTGGGTTGTGCCCCAGGACAGGGCCTGAGTCTGGGAAAGTCTACTTAAAATAGCCCCCCAGTGTAGACATAGCCATGCTGACTGCTAGCCTACCCTGCCCATCCAAGGGCTTTGTATAAGCCATTGGTTGCTTTCAGTTCTTTCCTCCTCACAGAATTAGCCCCAAGACTTCAGACATCATGTCTCTGTGCAGAGCCCCTGAAGCAAGGAGCAAGCCACACAGATGCTTAACCACACACAGCTTCCATATCAGGGCCAGAGAAACTCAGATTTCCTCTGGCAACTGCAGGGAGATGCCATGCTCCGATGAGGGGGATGCTTAGCAGGGGCAACCTATGTCACACCTTAAGCAAAAAGACTTTTAATGCAGCATACTTGTAACATCAGTAATTGCCTGATGCTATTCTAGGGGTTGGGATGTTATTAAAGCAAACTGTTCATCACAATACAGCTTGGTTCACATAAGAGCTGAGTGACTACAACTTCTCATAGGTAAAGAGATTAAAAATAGCACCTTGCACTGTTCTAGCCAGCCCCAGTCAAGCTACTGTGAAAGCCAGCTCACCCAGCTGATGCTAACTGCTATTATTAACCTGAATCCTATCCAATAGTATCATAGGAAACCACAAGAGAAAACCAGATTAATAGGGTATAGCCCTGTTAGTACCCGCTGAACTGCACCTTCTGGCCTGCGTTTATGCTTATATGTGATTTCCGCTCTTCCACAAAACCCACTGCACTGTAGAGTTAAAGAAGAAAAAAAAAAACAAAGATTCAGCTTTCCTGCTGTACAAGATGAATTTTCATTTGAAGCATACACAAGCTTCTAACTCAATCTCTACGGATTTCCTCTTGCAGTACACTTTCTGCAATGGGAACATGGGGGAGGTAAACACACAAAGGCACACTTGTCTTCTGCTTCAAACTTTTGATTGGCTTGCAAGTTCATATATTTGCACTCCACCTCCATGGTAGGTCTTTTTTTTTTTTAAATATTCCTTGCCCGTGAAAAAGACAAGCCTTGTTCCCTCACCCCAAATACAAGAGAAGGTGTGGAGGGAGAACCTTATTTCCAGAATCTAATCTACAGAAAGGAGTAAAACAATAAGATGATCATCCCTTGGCATAAATGGAAGGCACATTGCAAAGTTTAATCTTTTTGCATTTCTCACAGCTGGGATAATGGACCTTAAGTGTTTCACTTCCCAATTCTGTTGGGGTGGGTGGGTGGGGGGGTGCTTGGATTCACACGTGTGGGAGAGGTTGGTTTCAACTAAATCAATAGAAACTGTTTAACTGGGCTTGATACCTACAAAACAACCCACCCTTTGGCCTCAGCCAAGTTGTGGCCGTGTTGTCAGGCTTCTTTAGAACTGTAACCATACCCACACTCTACTAGAAAGTGATTATGTCTGCTAGTTCGCTCAGGCTCTTCACTGTCCTGACATAAGGATATTTCTTGGACCCTTACAGCACTGCTGTTTGGTATTAAAAAGAAAATGAAGAGACCCAGTCCTTTACTACATCATTTTCCCAGGCATGTGGAGATGGGTTGAGAACTACCAAGTTAAAAGCATCAACTTGTTTACCATTGCGGAACACACGTGGGCTCAGCCAATGCTACCAGGATGAACCTGATGTTGTCACATGGGTGGCAGTGGTGTGCAAAATGGTCTGCTGTTTGAGACCCACTGCTTTACCTCCACCCAAAGCTACTTACTGTCTAGCCCAACTTTTTGGATGGGTTCAAGCAGTCTTAAAGTACCACACAACTCCTTGGGTTTTTTTTCCCTCCCACTAAAGCCAGAGCTCTTTGCTAATAACCAGACAACAACCAGCTGCTAAGGAAGTCAATGAAAAGATATCCAGAATGGGAACAAAGAGGGGCCCTGCTTTGCCTTTTCATTCAAACTACATTTTAACTAGATAGCACCATGCCTTTCTGTTCCTCTTGACATACACGAGCTATCCGATCACTGAGTCAGAATTCAGACAGGTCTGTCACTTCCTTTTTTAAATGCAACTAGGATAATGCTCTAATAGAGGCTCACGTCACAGATGGCTATCGCACCCCAGGTCACAGATGCTAGAAATGGTTCCATAGCCTAGTACTTGGAACGGGGCTGTGGGCTCTCATTGCCATGACTACTTGATGATTTGAGCTTCTCCCCCCCCTCCACCCAGCTTCATGCAACAGTCAAGGTGCCAAATGAAGAAAAATGGGACAAATCCCTGAGCCTGATAAATACTGAGCTCTTACCCTTCCTAGCTGTTGAAAGCACCTTCTACAGTGGATGTAAAAGGGGTATTGGCAGGGGCTGGCCATCTCCCTAAGCCACATGTGCCTTATTAAGAGAGGACTTCCCTGGTGGTGGCGGGGGGGGGGGGGGAGAAACACTAGTGCCAGTCTCCAATTGTTCTTTGTTCTCTACTTTATTCAGTACCATCCCCTCACCATTACTGCAGGAGCTCAAAAAATTAAGACTGTATGAAACCCAGTTCCACACTTGAGCCCAGAAGGTGTTCTTTGTGGTCACATGAGGACATTAATAGACCATAAAAAGGTATTAGAACAACCCAGCCTTATATAGGCACAGGTTTCACTGACCAGCCAGCCAATCACTGGATACAAACATGGTTTTAAAGAAAAAATATTTATTTGCAATATAAACAAAAGTCCCAATATTGGTTCAGTATATATAGGGTCATTAATTTACCTTCATAACTCAAAGCAAAACCATTCCTTGCTAACAAGCTCTCATTTATATTGATCAGAGGATGTCTCTTTTTCCTTTAAAGACAGACCACTTACAACACAGGAAGCCTTTATAAACCAGCTTAGCTGCAATGCACTACAGATGGACTGTCTAAAATCCCTGAAAAAATTTCCTCCATGAGGTAAAATGAAATTAGGATATTCTCCATTTGCACACTCACGCTCATCCATACTTTTATCCATTCTCCCTTCGTTTATGACCCACAATTGTTGCAAAAAAGGACAAAAAACAAAAACAAAAAAAAGAGACAACCAGCAAGAGTCATTCCAACATTCCAGCAACATCTTTGCAGGAAAAAAGTTTCACGATCTGACAGCATCAAACGTTTCTCCATATAGAGGGGGGGTTTTGTTTGGTTTTTGTTTTTTTGTTTGTTTGTTTGTTTTTTTTAAAAAAAAAAAAGGAGTACAAAAACTGGATATTTAGAAAAAATCCGTGGCTTTTTCTTTTCAGTTACATGAGAGTTCCAGTGGACGAGGAGGCGGGGAGAAGGGAAGGACTACATTGCAGCCAATAAAAAGAAACCTCCAGATCCATTCTGCCCTCCTTCCAGAAGTTAGTACCACTTCTTCAGAGTACGAGACTTTTGCCAAACATTAGCCAGAAACATTAACAAGTCTTCTAGTTATAGAAGGCACGGCAAAAAGTTACTCGAAAAAGGAAACCCATTCGAACCAGTGCTGAACACTCCGAGAGTCTCGTAATTCACCATTTTTATAACACTCCAGTCACTGTCACATTTCCACTCCCCTTCCATGGTTTGCGCACGATCCCACAGCAGTATCATGTTATAAAAGCTTTGCTCTGCTCCAGTCTCTTGGAGTACCAGTAGCACAAGATTCCCACCCCCACAAACATAAGAGAATCAAATGTGCGAGATAAGTGCCAACATCACAAGTCTCCTCTTTACTTCGGACACAGGAATGATTTCAGGCCAGCTTTACGACATTAATTGTTCGACAGATAGCAAGAACCAGTGCTAGCTTTACACATGTTTCTACGAACTCTGGAGGCTTCAAAGTTTACCTCCGTCAACAGCAGTGTTTTTGGTGGGGGTGGCATTTAAAAAAAAAAAAAAAAAAAAAAAAAAAAAAGCTTGCAGCTTAGTCACCTTGGCTGATTCAGTGCAGAGTTTGTGATTGTGAGTGTGGGAGTGGCAGAGAGGTTCAGACCAACTTGGCCTTCACAAATAACAGCTTCCTACCAGATGCTAGCAACAACAGCAGCATGTCTCTCTCCATTGTACTTAGTAATATGCCAGGACATCTCACTGTTTCACAAAGTGTGCAAAATGCATTTGGTCAATATAAACATTTGATTAAAAAAAAAGATCAAAACAAGAACAGAATAAAATACTGGTTTTGCAACCTTGTCTGTACAGTCAGGAACTTACATATTTAAAATGAGTTTGAGCCCAAGACTCTGAGATTACTTTTTTTTTTTAAAAAGTAAGAGTTGGTTTTAAAACAGTCTTGGACCAACACCTTTTGTTTAAGGTTGCCAAGTATGCAAGTCTCCTTTATTTTCCGTCCTAACCCAATACACAGGTAGCTTTGCATGTTGTGAGAGTGCATGCCATTTGCCAGTCTCAATGCACCCACAAAAGCAGTTATTGCCAATAACAGCTGCACTCACAACACCAAAATATCCCTCATATTAAATAACCCCTTTAAACAGATTACTCTGATCCACTTTGATTAGCATCAGGATACTAACAAATGGCCTTAGCCTTTTTCAAGCAGCAATCAGACACCTCTACTTGGAGAAACTAGTTCTTTCAAGGCTGCCTGGCAAGATAGATTTTTTTTTGTTTGTTTTTTAATATTTGAAATGCTCAAGAAAAGCTATTCAAGGCTTGAGTTCCCAACCAAACAACATCCTCTTCATGTTGACTCCAAAGTGTTCAGCTGAAACAGGTTGTGGTTGGTGGGGGTGGTGAAGTATAGCTGCTCGCTGGGGGAACAGTTGTCACAGGGGCTGTTGAGTCCCAGAGTCCTCTCAAAGTCCAGGAGCTGGCCCATGAAGTTAAAGTTTGGGGAGATATTGGACTTTTTCCTTTTCACAAAGTCATAGGCGTCATTCAGGGATAAGTTCATTTTTTGCATCAAGTAGGCAACGGTCACTGTCACAGATCTGCTGATGCCAGCTAAGCAGTGAACCAAGATACCACATTTCTTGGTACGGGCCTCATCTGAAACAAGAGGGAAAAAGGATACATTTAAAACTTCTGTAGCACAAAGGTGCTCCCTGTAGCAGAGCTAGGTGGCAGCTGCAGGTTTACAGAAGCAGGTCATGGCCAGAAATGTCTCCACTGCTCCAACAGTTCAGAGTGACGCTTCATACATTTTCCATCCTGACAATACACTCCAGTGACGCATTCATACTTTGCACTCAGCTTCCCCATGCTTAAAGATTCAATTAAAGCTTACAGCACCTCTCTGAGATAAGTATTATTGCTTTCCATGTCATAAAGGGAGAAATGACAGTAGAGTGGTTAAGTAACTTGCCAAATGCCAGAGAGAGATAGTGTCAGAGACAGAACTACAAATCCAGATTTCCTGGCACCCAGAGCTGCTCTGCACCCCTCTCACAATTCATATTAATCAACTGATGCTAAGCTTAGGTTGTAAAGTCTAGCCAGTCACACGATCGGAGACATCAAAAACAAACCTCCAAAAACCTCAGTTTTGTTTTTTTAAGACGGCATTTTCTGATAAAGTGGAAACCGATTCAAGTGATCTTTGCATAGAGGAACTTTACTTATGGGGACTCTGCTCTCTAGGAATGAGGCAGGGACAAAACAGACCGTTGCTATAGCAAGATTTGTGCAACAGTGAATCTATCGAGACAAATGGTGGCAGAGAGAAAAGGAAAAAAAAAAAACCTAGTAAAACTGCAATTTCTCTTAGTGGCTAACTGCCACTGCTTGAGGAACACCTCTGTATTGCATCTCAGAGCCTGAGCAGAATGAGCCCTGCGTGAACGGAGATCACGCTGCTAAGACAGGGAAATGCTGCTGAGCACGTTACAGACATAAAAACATAATGCAAGGTTTACTCCTGGGCAGGACTGTGTTTCACATCAGTCATTCACCACACAGCTTGGCAGTGAAGGATAAGATGATGAGAAAGGAAGTCTCCAGTCCTGTTCTGTTCAAAGCCAGAGCCCAAACAAAAAAAAAAAAAAGTACTCCAACACCAGATTTAGGGATGGGCAAAGAGGGTACAAACGGGTAGTTAGAAAACAAGCCCAGCTCTGGACTTCCTAGTGCCCCCCTGCACCCATGACTGTAAGAAACTCCAATAGGAAGGATAACATTTCAGATTACACAGCCAACCCTCCATTTCAGAATCTCTCTGAAGTGTTTGTCTTTCATCTGAGCTAAGCCCCTCTTGTTAAGGTTTGGTTTTATAATAAGCAACTGAGGAAAGCCTCCATTTCCTGTCACTAGAGACAAAGCACAACTGTGGTGTTCACAGAAATGCACTTTGGCTCTGGCAGGTAGACTCCATAAGCCACAGCCCAAACATCAGGAAGGCAAAACAGCATCCTCATGCCTTGCTAACCCTTGGACTTCTGTCCAGGACTCTCCTACCAAAGGGTGGGAGAAAGAAGCAGAAGCAGCCATATCAACTGGGTCATTCGCCCAACCACAAAGCAGCTAAGGGCTTTACGCTGTATTGCTCCATTTACAGTCTCAGTGTCAGAGGCACCTAGGTCCCTTCCAAAGGCTAGGACACGGAGATAAGGGTAGTGTTCTACTTCACTCAGCAAAGCCATTTTGAAGAGATAGAAAGCTACCATCTTTTTAAATGATTAAAAGTGAGGCAGCTACCTGGCCTCCAACCCCCCACAGAAATCTGAAATTATCAATTGACAAGTACCAGCACTGAATCAGTCACACACATGTTGGAAGCATATGCTTCATTCAGCCAGATAGTCACCTACCATAGCACAAAAAACAAAACACCAAACAATTCTGGAGTTAAAGCCATCCTGGGAAGAGCCCTGTCCTTCAAGCACCTTTTTCAAAAGGTGTCTTGGAGATGTCTACACATGGACATTTACCAGCAATAGCTATACAAACCTGACAACACCTCATTATTGTACACATAACTCCCTGTGCTAGACTGGAACAGGAGCATCCGCACAGGCAATCACACCAGGACAACTATAGCAGTAGAATTTCCCCATGTTGACAAGTCCCCTGATTTCACCTCCATGAGGATTAAGGATCTCCCTACAGCTACTGAAAATAGAAGACTGCAGACAGTCAAATCAGCTCACATCTCCCAAATTAAGACACCACATCCTGATTCTCCACTGCCTTGTACAGTTGTTTGATACTGATGTAAATACCTACATAAGGTGGAAAGCAGTGAAGAATCAGGCTCCGTGGCCAAAATTGCTTTTAACATTCAGTTGTGGGGAACCAAAATAAAGATGCCTTAACAGGACCGTTTTGCTCAGCAGCAGCCCCCTGAAGATGAGGCACCAATTGTCAGAAGTACCTCAGTTTGGATACTGAAAAGCACCTGAATTTGGGTGCTGCCATCTTGGGACATGTTTGACGCTTAATTTTAGAAGCATAGAACTTTTACATAAAGCAGTTTATTGCATTCGTAAGTCACGATTGCTAAAGGGACATTCTGCCAACAGCACAATTCCAACACCTACCAATGAAAGCAATGGCCTCAGGGAAGAACTGAGAGAGATTCTGACTCCAGTGATCCGAGATGGGAATCTGTTTGTATTTAAACTCTCCGTTGTGCTCGAACATGTTTGGCAGGTTGGGAGTCACGTTCAGGATGTACTTGATGCCGTATTTACCCAGGACATCTAAGTTGGTAGAATCTTTGGCACAACCCAGGTACAAGTAGGGCAGGATCTGGACTGGGAAGGCAGGCTGGTTGTTAGGGATTGGGCTCCCATCCGATTCTGTGGCACTGCTTGGCTCCCTGTCAGACTCGCCATCAGAGCAGTCAGAGCTTATCCTCAGTCCTCCCAGGCCAAGGACAGATGCAGGAGGAGAATTGCTGGGTGAGGAGCTGTCAAGGTTGGTCTCGCAATGCTCAGAATATTCTGTCTGAAATTTGTTAAAGCCACCTGGAAAAAATAAATGCATTTTACTGTTTAAAATGAGAGGTTCCTGCATTGGTCAGTGGTGACACTAGGTAACACACACCTTACCTTGGTATTTGTTTCTCCCTAGCAAGAAGGCAGCATAAATTCAGATCCCTGAAATGCAGATTAAGGGCTCAATTGTGCTACCCTTACTCCCACAGGCAGCACTTACAGTCCCACTGAAGCCAATGGAACTGCAGGTTTAGATGGTGTAGCTCAGTAGGAGAGCAGGTAGCATGATTACCAAGTACGCACCCAATCCACTTTCCATTTAGAAAAACAATGGCAGGAAACTCACTTGACAGTAAGTGAGCTCTCGCTGGAGAGCAAGCTGGTCAGTTTTAGTTTACTAATAATTTAATACATGTAGGTTTTCAGAGATGCAAACCCAAGTCTTTTTTCATTTGAGATAGCAGCTCTTGTCAAGCTGTGTTATTTAATGTGAGGAAACCAACAAAAACAGCGACACCCAGTCAGAAACAATTCAAACCCTATCTATGAAGGATTTCTCTTTTAAAACAGTTAAGATATGAATGAGAAGTCTGGGAGCACTTTTAAAGACTAACAAATTATTTGTCTCATGAGCTTTTGTGGAAGAAAAGTCCCATTTCATCAGATGCTCAAAGACCTTGTTAGTTTTTAAAAAGAGTGCCATCAGACTCCTTGTTTGTTTTGCTACACAAGACTACCACAGCTATCCCTTTGGAAGTTAACATGTGGGCTCTGCATGCTAGATTGGAGGCCATCCTCTAAGCTGTGCAATATGCTTCACATTGGACCACTTGTTACAGAATTTCTTTAAAAATATGAACAAGATAAAGAGGCTCCATAGCGTCTTTGCTAAGCATTTCCTCTTCAGTGCACCAGCTTATCGGTGTGAAGCAGCAAGAGAAAGTGGGTGGGTGGGTGGGGGGCAAGTAGGGTGAGAATCTGCTTTTACATGTAAGGGATCAGGAATTTAGCTCTCATTATCCAAAGCTGACAAGGAGTCAGTAGAAATGCCTCCAGAAAACTTTGTTAGTGGGTTTGGTGGTTGTGGGAGGGTCACTGAGCAGAAGAGACAGCCTCTGCCACATCCATTCATGAAAACAGCTCTTTCGTCCCCTCCTCCTCCTCCTCCTCCCCCCCATAGAGAAAGACAACACAGAGAAGCCATTTTGGAATTTTAATTGAAAACATTCCCACTAATGCCCCAGGAAAAAAGGAGGGAGGGAGCGAGAGAGAGCGCTCTAACTCCGCCTCTCCCCATTAAAGATAGCTTAAGAGTAACTTCAAAGCTGTTCTTTCCTGCTTAAGGGAGAGATCAGTTAAAAGAGCAAATGACAGAGCTAATCAGATAAGCGAAGTATGACGGGGAAGTTGGAGATTTAAACACTAAGACATAAATGGAGGAGGGAAAGGGAAGAGTACACCCCCCAATGCTCAAGCGTAGACCTGCCTGTCCAGCAGGCATGTCCCACTATTTCAGTTAGCGAGGGATCTCAGCGCTAGAAGGAAGGAAATACTCCAACCCTAAATGACCCATTCCCCTCCCCTGGGCGCCGTCCTCCCTGCCCCACATATCTATCCCTGGGTTCCCTCTAGTTAAAGAGAAGTGTTTTAAACGGTGGAAAGAGGCATTTCTTCTTCTGCTCTGCCTACCATTTCTGCCTCAACCCTGCCGCCCAGCGACCACAGTGGAGTATGCTTTGGGAAGGGAGGGTGTCTGACCAGGCCAGCATTTGGGGATGCCTTGAAAGATTGAGGGAGGAGAAAAAGATGCCAAAGTGGGACATAAATCAGTATCTTAAGTAGGAAGCTACAAGAAGTTGTGTTTCACATTCAGAGAATGGGAGCAAAAGAGTGTCCCACACACAGAATGAACCGAGCCTTGAAACAGCTGGGCACATCAGAAGCAAGAGGGGAAAGAAACATTGCCCGTCCTCAGGGGTTAGAGCAGTGGCACCAATGTAGCATGCATCTGAGAGGCAAGACGCACCAAGCCACCATAAGCGTGAGTGCACCTAGGCATTAAGATGGAGAGAGGGATCCAAGAGCAATTTTGGTTGAACACGAAGCCCCAGCCGCCCCGAACTTTGCTTGGAAGAGAAGGAAACAGCGTTACACTTTAGCTGCCATGGAAGAGCGGCAGACCTTCCTAAACGGCAGAAGTCAGGAAGGTCGCATTGTAAATCTAGAATAAGAAACCCTCTGTGGGCAAACTGGGCGCCCAGACGGTTCGTACAGCGGGGGACTGCCTCGTGCCAGGGGTGACCCACCTCCACCCCTCTGCTCCGCTCGAGCGAGGCAACTTTGGGGGAGCTGCGGGAATGGCTCCAGGTCAGCTCAGGACAGGAGAGGAGGCTGCGCATGATCGGTGCCGATCTGGATGTTTCTATCCCAGTGAAGAGAGGGAAGATGCTCCCCCCTCCAGCAGGGATCAGACGTTGAGCACGGGGCTAGAGAAGCGGCGGGGGGGGGGGGGAAGGAAAGGCGGCTGCCGGCACCCCGCTCTCTGCAGCCCTGGATGGGGAGGAAGCCAGGCGCTGGGCTCGGGGCGGCGGCCCTACCTTTCAGGTAATAGGCCTTGCAGCCGTCGTCCCGCAGCTTCTGCAGCAGCAGCCCGAGCACGGAGCTGGGGGCGCCGTTGTCCTGCTGCCACTCGGCCGTGGCCTCGTCGTAGAGCAGCACCGTGTCGGCCTTGCAGCGCCGCGCGAAGCGCTCCTTGTCCTCGCCGTTGGGGATGACGGAGCGGATGGGCAGGTTGCCCTTCTTGAGGCGGCGCAGCATGAGGCCGGGGATGGCCAGGTTGATGGCGGTCTCGATGTGCGACGACTCGAAGAGCTCGTGGGGCCGGCAGTCGAGGAGCAGCAGCGAGCTGCCGCCGCCCGACTCCAGCTCCTCCTGCAGCCACTCCACGCTCTTCCACGGCATCGCCGCCGCCATGGGGGAGCCGCCCCACAGGGGATTTTTCATGGGGCTGGGCGGGGGCCAGCGCGGCAGAGGCCGAGGCCCCCCCGAGCCGCAGGCGGCGGACGGGAGCCCGGCGCGGGGCAGCCACAGCCGCTCTCCTGCCCCCGGCGGCGGCGGCGCCGATCGCCCGGCTCCGGCCCCTTGCCCCGGCCGGCCGCGCGAGGTCTCCGGCTGGGCTGGGCTCGCTGCTCCCGGCGGGCGCGCAGCGGGCTGACAGCGGCTCCTCAATTAAAAAGGGGCTTCGCCGTCCGCGCGGCGTGTCACGCTCCGGGGGGCGGGGCCGGGGCGGGCGCGAGCAGCCCAGGGGCCAGCCTTAAAGGGGACGCGCGGGCTCCCCGCCGCCACGCGACACCGCCCCCCCGCCGCTGCCATGGCAACCGCAAGCCCCCTCCCCCGCCTCGCTGGCAGCATCTGCGGGCCGCCGGCCCAGAGCGCCCAGCGCCGCTCGCCGCTCGGCCCGGGGGCCGGGCAAGGACAGCGCCGCTCCCCGCCGCGGCTGTGCAGACAGGCAAAGCGCAGGGGAAGGGCCCCGCCGGAGTGGGCGCGTCCCCGCACCGCGCCGCAGCCCCCGCCAGGCCAGGCCGCCGGCCGCTTCCTTCTCCCGCTTCACAGCCCGCTCGCGCCCAGCCTCCTGCGGCACCGGGCATGGCGGAGCCGGGCTGGCGCCTTTCGCCCTCAGGTTTGCCCCTCATGTTCTCCCACCAGCGGCCTGGCTGCCTGGGGCTCGGGACTCCCGTCGGTCCCCAGCCCAGCCCCTCTCTCTGGGTCAGTCTCAACAGGGAGGCCGCCGCCGCCGCCTCCCCCGGGGGCGGGAGGGACGCAGGGGGCCGCGGCCGCTAACGGCTCAGCGCCACAGAGGCCCCCAGGGCAGCCCCGGGCTCCCAATGTCCCGCCCCTTTCCCGTTTGATGCCCGCCGGCGCCAATGAGGCGCGGCAGTAGGCAGTGATGGAAGGCCAGAGGGCCAATCCGAGCGCGAGGCAGGGCGGTACGAAGCCCCGCCCCCCGCCACTGGCAGCCGCGCTGCTCTGCTCAGGTGTGAAATCCTCAGCCGCCTTCAAATCCCTCGTGCTCCGCCTGAGACCGGCAGAGCGGGGTCGGCACCCCAGCGGCAAACACGGGCAAGCAACCCCCTTCCTCCTCAGCCTGTTCTCTGAACCTCGGACTCGACGCTGCCGGAGATATAAAAACACCCCTCGCCCCTTTACATAGTCCTGAGCCCTTGTGCTGCGGCAGCTCCTGACAGCCAACTGGTAAATTACAAAGCTCCCTTTGATCTGCTAAAGTGATGAGGTGAGAAGAGACTCAGCTGTTCTAATTTAAGGGAAAAAAAGACAACAGGAAGTGTAGTTACAACATAAATGTAGCTCAGACCCATCTAAATTCCCCCGAGTTCCTGGCTAACTTGTAAAAAGGGAACATTTTTATATGCGAACCTGTTGATACTTTCTAAATGAGAAGAGTGTCTTGCTTCTCAGGATGGATCAGCATAAATATGAGCTTTGTGTGCTGCAAAACTCAACTTTCAAAATGTAAAAACCATTGGAGGAGTGAATTTGCCTGTTTCCTTTCCATACCTATCTATATATGGCTGAATGCTTTGCTACCTGCAACTTTCACTGCCTGGTATAAAGTCTTCCAGTTTCAGATCAAACTTTATAAATCTCTTCTTTTCAACTGTATGAATATTTTTAAAAAACAAGAAGTTCTGCTTTCATACAGCCCAGTTTCTTCCCTCACAGTCAATTTCCAAACTCCTATTGACTTTCAGGAGAGTAGGGATGACCTAAACTTTGATGGATATAATCTCTGCTGTCATTGGCCTATTACTCTATATTTTTCTAGTTAATAATGTGAAATATAGACTCTGATGCTCTGATCTTATCAAAGCAGGCAGATCCTGGTACTCAGACAGAATTCTGTCTAAGTTAATGAGGATCCACCCAGGGTAAAGCCATGTAGATGAGCATGCAGGATCAGGGCCATATATGTGTAACCCTTCTGCCGGGCCAAGATCTGGCCACAGGCAAGGAATGGCTCCGCCACTGGGGTGCGGCCATGGGCAGGGAGCAGAGCAGCCCCAGGCCAGCCCTGGGTGCCCCCAACTACCACGTAGGTTGCCTCTGTGGAAGGATCAGTCCTGGTTACAACATCAACCGGCTCAAGCCCCCAACCAGCCTTCTGGGAAATCATGCACTATTCCCTCAGCAGGATGTTATTTTTAACTGGGAAAAGCTGATTTCACTTACACAGAACTGGTACTTACACAAAACAACAAAAATATTCCCCTTCAATAATAACTGAAATTTACAGATAGAGTAAGAAAAATGCTATTTGAAAATGTACAAGAGTTTGATTGAAGATAGACAAAGTAAATACTCTTCAATATTTACTTTGTGTATTTTGGTGTGTGGTGTTGACAATTTGTATTTTAATGCCTATAAATCTTTAACTCTCAATTTCTATTATCATTGAATAATTATTGTCTGATCTCCTCACTATGAAAATTTAAATGGATAAAAAGCTTTAAACAATTTAATAAGCAATACTATCCATCAAAATGATAAATAACCAAGTTCTGCCAAGTCTCCATATCAGAAAAATACTGAGTTTTAAAAACACTCAGCATCACCCTTTCATAAATACTTGTATTTTAAAAGATACCTGACTCAATAATTTTAAATTACATTTAAAATAAAAACCATTGTATTCAGGCTGGCAACATATCTCAGGTTGTCTGAAAAGTTCTTGAAATCAATCAAGATCAGGATTTCCCAGTCAGGGCTTTTAACTGGAATTTTAATTTAGCCAGCATCTCTCTAGTAGTCCAATATGCTAGACCTTTGCAGTTTTCTGAGACACCCATTTGTCACTGACACTTTAGGTTTACAATGTGCATTTGGGTCAGGTTGGCTTTTAAGGAGGATTTTCTTGTCTTTTTGATGAAAATAAAAAAAAAAATTCTCATCCAGTGCTTTTTCCTCTTAGCCTGATCTTCAGGAGCTTGATTCTGCATTCTGCTCCTGATCCAGCAAAGCACGTTAAGCACATGCTTAACTTTAAATGTGCAAATATTTTCACTGCAAAACTCAATGAGTGAAACAAACAAGCAGGCTGGTGGCATTTTTAAAGACTAACAAATTTGTTTATTGCATGTGCTTTCATGGGAGAAAATCCCACCTCATCAGAAGCTTGAAGATGGAGAACTTACAGAATGGGAGGAAAATAAACGCAGGGAAGTGTAAGCCATAGGATCTGGTCAGACTGTTACAGCTAATCAAAGCAGTTGTTTAGAATGCCACTGATCCTCAGCCAAAACTCCCAAATCAAACCTCTACAGCCTGTTCTCCAAGACAATCACTCACTCCATCAGGCCTTGCATGGCAGACCCTCTCCTTGCTTACAGACAGCCCTCCAGCAACTACAGCCAAACAACAGAACCATTAGAGCAGGCACATATCCCTGCAACAAACTCCACTGCCACCTTTGCTCCCACATCTGCACAAAAGACCTAGGACCTAATCAAACTAGGGTTCACTCACCTGCTCACCCACCAATGTGATTTATGCCATCATGTGCCAACAATGCCCCTCTGCCTTATACATTGAACAAACTGGACAGGCTGTGTGCAAAAGAATAATGGACATAAATCTGACATCAGAAACAATAACACTCAAAAGCCAATAGGGGAACATTTCAGTCTCCCTGCTCACTCCCTTAATGATATATTAATTGTTGTATTTAAACAAATGGATTACAAATCAAAGCTTCAAAGAGAAACTGCAGAATTGGAATTCATATCCAGATTTGACACAATTGCCTTAGGGTTAAACTGGGATTTGGGGGGTTTTTTCTTATTACAACAGGCGATTTGACCTCACCTCCCTCTAATATGCTGCTCGCCACTGTTTGAATCTAAACAACTGATTGATTTGCTGTAACAGTCTGATCTGATCCGGTGACTTATATTTTCCTGCATTTATTTTCCTCCCATTCTATAATTTCCCCGTCTTCAAGCATCTGACAAAGTGGGATTTCCTCCCATGAAAGCTCACGTGATAAATAAATGTGTTAGTCTTTAAAAGTGCCACAAGACTCCTCCTTTCTTCTGCTGAACTAAACTGACACAGCTGCCCCTTTGGAACTTGTCAATCAAGAATTCAAGTGGATGCAGAAGCAGTTGCTGTACATATAATCAATGAGTATCAGCAGTGGCAGTGCAACCCCACTTAGGGCTCTAGGCAGGAATTTTCCCTGCTTCTCCCCCAAATAATACTAAAAGAGGCAAGTTCATATGAAAATAATAATAAAGTGAATGGGGGGGGGGGTTAACCTGCATGGGGCCCTCAGCGAGTGTTTAGCCTGCTCAAGTGTAACACCAGCTCTGGGTGTTAGTGAGTTAAATGCCAAAGAAAGAGGAACAACAAACTGTGGTAATCTGACTTCCCCTAACCCAGTATATTTTTTACTGTTAGCTATTGTGGGAAACGATTGTGATTCAGCAAGGAACGTTGCCATAAGGAGTCACAAATATTGGCGTTACAGCACAGGATATTTTGGTACTTACAAGCCACAGTAAAACTAGCTCATAAACTAACTGACCTGGGGTCTATTCCATTCATAAATGAAATTGCAACATGTTGTGCAAAAAAAAGCACATTTGCCTCAAAAGTGTTTAAGTTTTAAAAAAGTGACATGCAGAAATAAATTCCTCTGTGGACTAAGCAGACCTGATTCTCCATGACCTTGTGCAGTCATTGACAAAGATGCAAAGCACTGTCAACTCCAACTACTTTCCACTGATGTTAATAACCATCCAATGGGCAGGACAATGGGTGGATCTGGTCCACCGACTTTGGCCAACGCTCACTTCCAGTCTCATACTGCTTGAAATTTTTGGTCCCTTGTCTGCATCTTAGAACAATGAGAGACATGTCTGAGCCCAGATCAAAAAGGCATAGGCCAGAGTAAGAAGGCAGCATGGAGATAACTGAGAAAGTTGGAGCTTCTTTTCCTTTGTTCGGAGAACATTGTTTTCTCAGCCTCCTTCCTAGTTCGCAGACTCACACTGAGTCACTTCTTCTCCCAGGCCAGGATTGCAGGGGAGGCAGCTTTGTGCAAGTCTGTCTGAATGCTGCCCCCATGAGCCAGTAATCAGAAAATGCACTAAAACCAATGTAATCAGTCCAAAATAAGGGTCCATTTCCACTGACTTGCAGGGTTGGGAAATCACTGCTAGTCAGTAAAAATGGGATAGGCAGAGAGGTCTTTCTTCTCATAGTTCTGTATGCTTCTGAACACACACACAGGAAGCTCTGCTCTCTCTCATAGCTCCTCTACCCAACTACGAGAAAATGGAGAAGTCAATCAAACCTGGATTCGTCATGTCTGTCATCCCCACACTACAGCTGGAGGAAACATGAAGGAATCAGACATATATCAGATCACAAATATCTCACTGGTGTGTGATCAGAGATTGTAGCATGTATGATAGCTAAATCTGATAGTATATCTGGCCAGAACACCCATGGAGTCAGCTGTTCACATTTCTTGGCCATTTTGTGGATGAGAAATTCAGCCAGAGACAGAGAAGTGAGGCTGGCTATTTCCAGAGACCTAACTCATGATTTCCTCTCATCTCTTTGGCCACTGTAATCTCTACATGTATGTGTTTTTACTGGATAGAATCAGAAACATCAGAATAATGGCTCAGGTGTTTAGACTGTGTTCATCTAGTCATGTGTAATGTTTGTACACATGTAGTCACGGGTTTTTAGGCTACTGCCTGATTGTTGGACTCTGTTCCCAAGAATCCCTCACACTTGAGCTCAAGCTATGTTTTAGCTGGGAGAGGAGAATATAGCATAGTAACTGCTATATGTATCACTATACGGATATAATGCTTTTCTGGTCACACCATTAAACTTGTCCATGTGTTCCTAATACACAAGTTTCTCTTGTAGGAGACTGGAGAAAAGAAGCTTTCAGAAGTAGGACAGCTTCCTTTCTGCATGTGGCTCCCGTATTCAAAGTTATTTTCACACACACACACACACACCCCAGTACCAACACCTGCTTCCTGGCTCTCATCAGTACCTACACAGCACCACATTTTCAAGTCCATTTGTAATCTTGCCTGCACGGACCATTGTTGGATTATACCTAAACACCAGACACCACAGTTTCACTCCTCAGAAAATGATCATGTTTCAATGCTGTTCAGGTATCTTATTCCCACTTAATATTAGCTTGGTTTGTTCTTCAGGCACTATTTTGCTGACCCTTCCATCCCAGCCCCTTCTGTTGCTGCTTACGTTGTTGTCAACCGCCTTCAACAGCCTTACTTCCTTCATAAGCTCTTACGCATCAAATTCTGTGCTGCCTCTCACACACCAATTTCTCTCTGGTACAGAGGAAGCAGCCTTGATGCTAAAGTGCACAACGTGGTGTCTTGAAGAGCAATAGCCCATGTCCCTACTCCATACCCTCTACAAGATCTGGAAAGCTGCTAGAAGATATTGTATACGGCAGTGGTTCCCAATCTGTGGTCCTTGGACTCCCGGGGTCTGTGGACATGTTGCCGGGGGTCCGCAGAGCCTTTCCCTACTGGGGCTGGAATCCAGCAACAGCACTGATGCTCCCTTGTGGCTGGATCCTGGCAGGGGGATGGGGCTGCAGCAGCTCCCCAGCAGCAGCAAGGGCAGGGGGCCATAGCTGCTGTGGCTCGGCTCCCCAGCTGTGCAGGTCATGGTGGCAGCAGCACTGCTCGCCGGCTTTCCCAGTGGTACTGCCAGAGTGATTCAGGCCAGAGTCTGCCCGTGTGGGCCAGATTACATAATCAGCAAGGGGGGGGCAGCAAAAATTATTTTGTTAAAAAGGGGTCCCCAGCCTTAAAAAGGTTGGGAACCACTGGAATAGGGTTTACTGCACCAGATGTAAATTCTACTCTCTGTTCCTTCATTTGCAGAGGAGAGTAATAATAATCCTTATTTTCTTTTCCTTGCCATTAATTCTCTTCTTCCTTTCTGTGTTCTTTCACTTCATCTCCTTTACCCACCCCTCCATCTCTAATTTCACCTCTCAGGAGGACTTCAGTGTTTTTGGTAATTTACAAAAGAAAAGCATCAATTCCATATTATGTAAAACTTTTCCCTCTCCTGTATTTTCACATCTCCTTGCATGTGGATGGTTGCCTCAGATGTTGGAGACTAACATCATAAATTATGGCAGTGTAAGACAAATAGTATTGGTAGCAAATGGCTACCCAAGGTGCTCTCATCCCTGTCTCTGCTGTGGTTATTGCTCCGAGTCCCAGGTAAAGTTCTGATCACAAAATCAAGCAGAAGGAATAGCTGAAATGTTAGCGAAGAGGAATGCTGCTGCTGTTCACTGGTATCAGATTAATGCTGGTAGGGAACAACAAGCATGTGGGGACAATCTGAAAGTGATGGGTAGATTCCCAAAGTACCATTAATGAAATTTCCGATGGTTCAGATAAAGAAGATTGTAACTGGAGCTGCTCAAAAGTTTTACCAAAAAAAGGGAAAACTGTCCCATCCTCATGAAAAATGGATCTTTTTTCAGAGGGAAAAAAAAACGTTATGCATAAAATTGGTTTTTCAAAATTTTCCATGTTGGGGGATTTCTTTTTTTCTTTTGGTTTTTTTTTTTTTGCCCTCCCCCCAGTGGCAAAATGAGGGAGGGTGGGGCAGAGAGTGGAGAAAAATCTTTAAGAATAAACAATTCAGCAAAAAAGTGTTCAATATCAGTTCTTTTAAAAAAATTTTAAACAAAAGTTTTTTTGAAGTAATTGAACATTTTTGCAATGTTCCCTCCCACTTTTCAACCCACCCACTTGCTAATTTCTCAGTGTGTGTCCAGTACTGGAACACATGGATCAGCCAATTGGTTCATTCAAATCTAATAAACTGCCCCTAGCAAATGCTGCTAATTGTGCCTCAGAGAACAGTGGAAAAATCCTTATGCACCCCTACCCAAAATGCACTGCTATACATTGAATGCGCTGTTCCTCCTTCCTCTTCAGCGACAGTCTGACATGTAAGAAGCAGCATTTGGCCAAGGCATAGCACCTAGAATTCTAGGTTCTATTCCCAGCTCTGCCTTTGATGCTTTCAGGCAAAATCACAAGCTCTGGGCCTCAACTTCCCCTTCTGTAGAAGAGTGGTCATAAATACTACCCAACTTTGTGAACACATTGGGTATGTCTGCACTAGCAAATTAGTCTGGATTAAGGAGGCTTAATCCGGACTAATTTGAGCCCTGTCTACATTAGGCTTTGCCTAGTTAGAACTAAAAAATTTAAGCAAACCTTAGTTCAAACTTGTTCGTTTGGCTGGTTAGCCCAAACTAACTGCTTAGTTTGAACTAGCACGATGTAGTCATGCTAGTTTGAACTAAATAAATTCAAATTGGTGGTTAGTTCAAACTAACCATGTTTTTTTTAGTTCTCACTAACTTTTAGTTTGAACTAGCCATGCTTTTTTAATTTGAACTATAAAGTTAGTTCAAACTAAAAAAAAAAAAAGTGTGCCTAGTTTGAACTAAACAGTTAGTTTGAACTAAAAAAAGTGGTTAGTTTGAATTAACTTCAAACTACTGAGTTCAGACTAAGCAAGTCCAAGCTAAACTTTTAGGTGTAGATGTAGCCATTGAGATCTACAGACTAAAAAACACTACACACATTTTTATGTCCATCTCAGCATTTGACTCTACACAGCCTCCTTGCAGCATCAAACACCTACAAACTAAAGAACAATTTCTTTTAATTTGCTGCCGCTTTATGATTTACTAACTTCCATATCACAGTGCCATATCACTGTGTATGGGCAGCAATGGTTGGATGCAGTACATTTTTTTTTACCAATGCATACAGGAGGTTAACTCTCTAGAGATACATCTGCATGGCTTCAACAGTACAAAACCTTGCTTTCCACTCCTGCACTAATCTGTGACTATTTTTATCAATGTTAATGATGAACTACGGTAAAAATACTCCCTGGAGAGGTTAGAATTTACATTTGCCTTCATATCTATTCAGCAGAAAACTAGTGCTGCAGCCTCTATCCTGATTCATTAGCTTCACCCACCCCTGAGGAAATGTCAGATTGCTGTGGTCTGGTGAGCCACCTCTCCTGCAAACACACAGATTGAGGAGCTGAAGCTACGTACTCTTATTTGAGGGAAAAAACACTAACTGTGGTGTTCAGTTGAAGAACTGTTCCACTGTAGGTCCTCTCTCACCCAGGGTGTATCGACAATGCAGCTGTAGTATGGGGGGGGGGTCCCATGTCAGCTTTAACCTCACTAGCTTGGGTAATAATGGCATCGTAGATGTGTCTGCACGGGCTAGCTAGCAGAGTACATACCCAGGTACTCTTAAGGGCATGTACACAGGTTGCTAGGCAGTGCTTTGAGACTGGTGGGTGAAGGGGTCTCTATCAGAGCTGATGTTATCACTGTATGTTTTAAGGTGTCAGTAGACACCTGACTTCAAAGGTTTTTTTGACACCTTACTGTACAAGATACTAAGTCCAGCCCCCTTTGGAAACCGTGATTGACAACTGTGCAAGGGGGAAGGAATATGCAGCAATCACCAGGACAGGCCTTCCGGTCGCTCTTTCCTTCTCATTGGTTCACTATTTCTGTTCACCTCTCCTCTGACTATGGCTCTTTTCTCCCTTGCCTAAACCTCAAATTCTCTCACACCCCCCCCCCCCCGGAACGTTTCCCGTGAAAGCTAGTAAAGTGTTGTCAAACAGCCTGCTAGGGTCTGTCAGCTGTGCCTTACGTGGGGCACAGGTGCTCTTCAGCTTCCTTTGGTCTGAGCAGGTGCCAACACTCCCTCTTTCCTTGACGTCTCTGGCATCATTACTGGGCATGGCCTCTCCACCACCCCTTCACAGAAATGGGAACTTATGGCCCAGCTACCCTAGGCCCCCAAGACAGCGTAGACACACCTTTCCCAGAGCTCCTACAGCAGGAGTGTTCTGGGTTTACAGTTCACTCTTCAGACACACATGATAGTTCAAACCAGCAGACCCCCCCCCCCGCCATCATACATGTTCTCCAAACCACTCATTCTTCACTTCAGCTGAAACAAGAAATGTACAGATCCAGCAAAAAAACATACACATCTACACTCACTTCCTTGCCTGTTTCCTTGATGCTCTTGAGTACTATCTGGGCTTTGATAGAGTCCAGTGTCCCCCATCCACCATGTGGCTTTTCCTCCAAGTTATGAAGATCCTCTCTACTCTGCAGACAGTTGGTAACTGCATGATCAGAGATGGAGGAAAAACAGGATACCCTCTGCTACAAAGACATAGGCTTGTGTTTCTCTCCTGTGCCCTGTGAGTCCAAAGGACTGTGCCTTCCCCCTCCATGTCTCAGGCAGTGGCATTTTTAAGACCCAGCACTAACACCTGGTCTTTGTTCTTTATCCTGATTGGGGATTTACTGGCCTCCAAACCCCAGCCTCCTACTGAGAGGTTGGAACTCACTGAGTCCACCTAGGACATGTCCAACCATATTAATATTTCACCCAAGGAGTTTGTGTGTAGTCTTTGCCGAAAGTGAAGAACTAGCTGATTGTCATCAATAAGGCAAGAAGTTTGTACAAGAAACAATTTTTAAAGCTATGTACCATGTAGGATACTAGGTGTCACCCACAACAGAGCTGGAACACGTAACCCAAGGAGGGAGAGTCAGGGCCGGTAGCCCACGAAAACTTATTCCTGAAGAAATTTGTTAGTCTTTAAGGTGCCACAGGATGCTAATTGTTTTTGTCTGTTAAGACGCGCTCAGTCAAACTCAGAATGAGCCAGACAATTAGGTAAAACCTACTCTGCAAGAGGCATAATGTTGAATCAGTGCTGTGGGGACCCTGAGGTAAGTAGGTGATAGCCAACCAGAGGGAGATACACAAGCTATTTTAAGGACTTTGTGTACCTCCCTTTGACTGCTGCCCAAACCATGCTGGAGCGTAGACAGGGGAGCAGGGAGCTGACCCAATCAACATAAAAAAAAAAAGGACATCAGTGGAGACAGCCTGTGTTTATTGTATGGAGAGGATGCAGGTGGTATGATTCTCAGGGTGCCCATGACTGAGACTCACCTCAAGAGAGAGTTGCTCTTCTGGGTGCCACCGGACAGGTTACCAATAGGTGTGCCTCCATCTCAGCATCCGGCGGAAGCTTTATGCTGCTAATGCTCTGACACTCACGGAAATTTCAGGTGTGCTGTGGCCAGAGGAACAAGCCACACCAGGATGCAGTATTCAGCTCAGGATTGACAATGATCGATTTAGAGTGAAAACGTGAACACATCTATACCAGAGAGCCAAGTGAGAGCAAGTAAGGATAGTGGAAAGGAATGGGTACGTGTAAAATAAAATCAGAAAATGTTTTCTGGAGACTAAACTTAATTAACTGTTAACCCTCATGCTAAGGAAGTTTCTCTTACTCAAAGTCCTGCAGCATTTTCAACACAGTTTGGCTAAGATCCCATTTTTTAATGCAAACACACAGCCTGTTTACTTCCCTGGTGCAGGAAAATGGAGGAGGCAACTTTGCCTTTTACTTCACCCCATCCCAAGTTCATTTTCTGTACTCAGAGACAGGATAACCACCACTGCCTATTTTTCCTGTTGACTTCACATCCTTCCATGGACATCATATGTAAGTATTCAGTGCATTAGCTTATGATGCTTAATTTACATCCCAACCAAGAGGCAGGTGAATAAACATCTCTTGTCTGACAAAAAACCTGTTCCTCCCACTTTGTGGGGGTTGAGACCATGGTACAGATCCTCAGGACAAGTTTTCAGTCTATACACAAAACTCCTTACCTATCTGTATGTACATTTTACAATGACAATAGTGACCAGAGTGACCCCAGCTTTCATTTCAGACCTCTCATGACATTTTTGGTGTACCATAAGGTACCTGCCAGCATCAGGACATTCCTGTAACCCCCTTGCCTGTGTGCATTAGGGGAGGGGGTTGGATCACAGCAGGCTAGAAACAAAGATCAAGGGATGTGATCATTCCCCTCTATTCTGCACTAGTGAGGCCACATCTGGAATACTGTGTCCAGTTTTGGGCTCCCCACTACAAAAAGGACATGGACAAATTAGAGAGAGTCCAGAGGAGGGCAACAAAAATGATCAAAGGGCTGGAGAACAAGCCCTATGAAGAAAGACTGAAGGAACTAGGCTTATTTAGCCTGCAGAAGAGAAGACTGAGGGGGGATTTGATAGCAACCTTCAACTACTTGAAGGGTTGCTCCAAGGAGGAGGGAGCTCGACTGTTCTCGGTAGTAACAGAGGGCAGAACGAGAAGCAATGGTTTCAAGTTACAGCTGGGGCGGTCCAGGCTGGATATTAGGAAAAACTTCCTTACTAGGCGAGTGGTGAAGCATTGGAATAAGCTGCCTAGGGAGGTGGTGGAATCTCCATCTCTGGAGGTGTTCAAGTCCCAGCTGGACAAAACACTGACTGGGATGATCTAATGGGAGTGGTCCTGCTTTTTTTTGGCAGGGGGTTGGACTAGATGACCTCGTGGGGTCCCTTCCAACCCTATGATTCTATGATTCTATGAAATGAAGAATCCCAGACTAACTCTCAGAAGAGGGGGGCCTGTTGGGCAGGCAAGCAGACAACAGCTTGTGGCTGAGTAAGAAGTGAAGAAATGGTCCATGTGGTTACTCATTACAGGACTGACTCTGCCTGTGGGAGATGTCTCATGAACAGTGGGTCCCAGTACTCTGAACTGGACAAGTGCTGGAGGAAGTAGACAGTGGGCAAAAGACACCTTATGAGACAGGAAAGTAACTGGTTAATAAGCACAGGCTCCAGATCGTGTTTTATGTTTTTCTTTTAACCATAATCTTATAATCAGTCCTCCTACTTGTTTTATCTGAATCCTTATCTGAAGCTTGTTAAATACATTTCAGTTTCATTTTACAACAAGCCCATCTAAGGTCTGGCACATAATACAGACCTACATCAGTAAAACTGTCATTCTGGGGTGTGGACACAGTTATACTGACCTAATCTCCCCTGTAGAGACAGTACAGGATCAACAGGAGAGCGTCTCCCACCAACTTATCTACCACCTCTCAGGGAGGTGAACTAACTACACATGGAAGAGCTCACCGCCCATCAGCTGAGAGTGTCTTCACTGAAGAGCTGCAGCTGCACTGATGTAAATTTAAAGTTACTTATATTAAGGAGAGCAATGAACTGAGGTGAAACCAGGGGAGGTAGGTGTACTTCTTCCACAGAGGCAGCAGAGCAGTGTACACTGCAGGGTCCTGAGGGTAGGAGACTCAAGTGTAACAAAGTGGGGTGTCAATTGCTAGCCTAGAGAAGGAAAGAGCAGAGCTCAGAGAGCCTGGAGTAGGGTGCCTATATGTTGCTAGTAGCTGGGTAAGGGGGAGCACAGACACTCTCCCCACTGAATAAGCACCAGCTTGGTTTAATGACCCACCATGGTCTCCAGCATGGGGGAGACACGTGGAACTCTGCAATAACTACCCCATTAGTTAGAGGGCTAAATGAAAACAGTGCAAGCTAGGAATCTAAAACTATACACCATGGATCTGCACCTCCATGAGGAGTCTGTTGCCCTCCATGGAAGTGTTGCTGGGGAATTAGGACAGAAAGTCACCCTGGCAGTGTGTCTCTTCCCTTCCTTCTCTACAGTGACAATTTACAGAGGCAAAGCTGCATTGGTCAAATCATGGAAATGAGTAACAACCACCACGTGGGCAGGAGGGCGTCTCCTGCCAGCACAGCACTGTCCACACTACTCTTATGCCACCAAAACGTACGTCACTGGGAGATGGTTTTTTTACACCCTTGGGCAACAGAAGTTTTGCTGGCATAAGCACTAACATGGATGAGGCCTAAAGAGACACTGGTGTTTTCACCTCACAGAAAGCAAACGGAAGGAGCTGCCCCATGGAGCTGACTAACTCTGCTGCCCAGAGCTGAGGATCAGAGGCTGATACTGACTCATGTTGAGCACCCGGCAGGCTCCACATACAGTCCCCTTGGCTATGTCTACATCACAAAGCTTAGTTCAGATTTCCTTAGTCCAAACTAAGTAGTTCCTGATTAGTTTGGACTAACCACAGCTTTTTGGTTCAAAGTAGCCACACTTACTACTTCGACTAAAAAGTTAGTTCGAACTAGTAAGTGCAGCTAGTTCGAACTAAGCCATTAGCTCATGTCTACATCATGCTAGTTCAAACTTAAAGTTTTAACTAAGCGCTTAGTCCGGACTAAGCACTCGCACTTATTAGTTTGAACTAAACGTTGCTTAGTTCAAACTAAGAAATTTCTGAGTTTGAACCAGGCAAAGCCTAATGTAGACGTCAACTAATTGGCTAGTGTAGACAAAGTCCTTCAGTCCAAATGGATTATTTGAGGAGTAACATTATATCCAATGGAAATAAAGGTGGCCAAATCTGGCGCTAACAAATTAAGTTACTGGGACCAGAAACTAACCCACAGAGCTGTACTATGGCTGCCCGTTTCTTACTTATTTATCTTCATTTAAAAACCCAAACCAATCCTGTCACAATGCAGCGAATCTCTGTTTCCTTCACCCTGCCTACCAAGAAAAGTCCATTCTGCCACTCACTGTCAAGATGGAAGATGTTGCATCCAGCTGTTTAAATATGGCAGTAAGATACTGCAGGGTATATTTGACTGGTTCATTAATCCACTCCATTGGTGGGACAGAGATTTAAACAACAGCAAACTAACAGGACATACCCTGGAGGGTCAGTACACTGGATCTCATGGATTGATATGTTTTACAGTAGTTAGCCTTTTTAAAAGAAAACAATTCATCCTTTACGCTGTCAAGTCTATCCTTCCACGGTGGGAAACAATTGACAATGGAAAGACAGAGGACCTCACAGTGAAAAGATAAGAGGATTTCTGCATCATTTTATTGCTTCAAATGTTGAAACATTAATTGTCTATTTTTCTGTCGTTCCCCCCCCCCCCAATTTTAGGTTAGCTGCCCTAACATCCTCCATCCCTTTTAGAGTGCTCTGCCCCCAATTCCTCATCAACTTCTCTTGGGCAACTGGGGTGTTTTCTAGGCTCAATTTCCCGTAGAGCACTATGTCTTTCTTTAAAAAAAAGGGGGGGGCTAAATTAGGAACTTGCTGACTCAGTCTTTGTAACAGCAAAGAATTGTGAAAACAGCTTCCTCATCTACCAAGAGTTCTGGAGAACAGGAATGGAGGCAGCCTGGCAAGCTGGGAAGCAAGTCATTTCCCCAGTCAGAAGCTCCTGCTCTCCAACACCTCTTCGCCTTGCCAGGCTTCCTGCTGGAAGGAGAAGTATGTATCCTGCATTAGAGATGCTCCTTTTACTATCCTGCATGTCCTTCGAGATAGTGATGGAGCTCTGGCACTGAGGGAGGGCTGGCTGGATGGGTGGAGAAGCAGGCAGCCAGAAAATCCATGCTCAGAGAGACTGTCCTTGGAATGCAGCCAGGGAACCATCTGCCTGGGGATGTGCCTGAGCAGAAGACAAGACCCTTACAGTGTGAAAGGAAGGAAGAGAAATGGGAAGCCCCGAAGAAAGGAATGGATTAGAGGCAGTGAACACAAAGGAAATGTGTGTTGGGTGGACAGTTTGCCATGGATAACTGACTTATTTTCACATGACTCCTGGATCTGACTTGAAGCAGGTCAGCTAACCACCCAACAAAGACTGTTCCCCGTCTCATTCAAACTAAGCAATAGCTGGAGGACGGATGTGTAAAAAAGCCAGTTTCCTCAAGACTCCCAGATCTTAGCGTATGTCCACACAGGGCTTTTATTTCGAAACAACACTGGTCCCTATGTCCACAGATGTTTTCTTGTTTCAAAAGGAGGGAGCTCCTTCTTTTCGAAACAAGAGTCCTCCTTTCGAAACAGCTTAAACCACTTTGCTTTCAAAAGGAGGGTTATTTCGAAACCAGTTGTTTTGAAATAACGCCGTTTAGACATGTTATTTCGAAACAAGCATTGTTTCAAAATAGCAAGGACCTTCCTCCCAGGGTGCATAGCACCCTGGGGGGAAGGTTCCCCCCACCCAGCCAACTTCCCCCTGCTTCCCCTTGCTGGGAGCAAGGGGGGAAGGGTGCCTCAGCCCCCTTCGCCCCCCCCACCCCTGGCAAGGGGAAGCCAGCTGGGGCACCCCCAAGGCTCTGCCCCCCACCTGGGCTGCAGGGGAACTGCAGCCCCTGCAGGGTGGACACTCCAGGGGTGGCTCACCCCACCTCTGGGGCTGCCCCCAAGCCCGGGGTGCCCTGCCCCCGGGGTTCCCTGGCACCCCCCCACACCTGCTGGGGGCAGGACCGGGGCAGCCCCGCCCCCCAGGGTTCCCCGGCCGCCCCCACCCACTCCTGCCAGCCCGCACAAGCCTCCCCGCCCCTCCCCTCCCCTATCTTGAAATAGCATGTCCACTGTGTGGACATGCTATTTCGATTCCCGCTTTTTTTCTTATTTTGAAATAGCTTTTTGTTATTTCAAAATAAGACGTTTCGAAATAAGGCGTTATTTCAAAACGGCTTGTTTCGAAACAAGGGCTTGTGTGTGGACATAGCCTTAGTGTCTTGATGTGATTATCTGAGCTGAACCTTGTAGGTGGTTTGCCTAGACACCACTCAGATGTTGATACACTGCAGGATCTGAGTCTTATCTCAGCTACACTGCTGTAAATTCAGGGAAATTCTATTAGCTTCAGCATATTTATTGGGATTTAAACAATTGTGAGATCACAACCTTGTTCAGTGACTTGACAATGCAACCAGGCCACACTCATTACCAAACCCCCAAACCATTTGCAGCGCAAGTGACCTCCTTTCTCCCACACAGAGGTGACAGGCAGGTTTCTCTGTGCTGCAGTTTTTCATGTTGTGCTACTGTGCTTGAATCTCTACCATTGCTCTTCCCCTTTTATTACCCAGCCAGAGGGATTCTGGAGAAATGTTTCCACCAGCTACTTTTGTTGCTGATGATGCTGTATCTTTAGGATACTCCCACATTTCCTCCTAATTCATCCCAGCCCATGCTTCAGCCTCTGCTCTGCCACCTACAGTAATGGGGTTGCTGCAAATTACTGGCTAGACGTTGAGAACTTTGAGTTGGCTAGGGCAGGTAGCAAAGGAATGCTACCTATGGAGGGCCATGTTCCCTCCTCCCCAGCTGATGTGCACCATGGCTAATTTAATGGGAGTTTGAGGGCAGGATCAGAGTGCACAAAACATACAAGTGAGGATCAGGTTGTATTATAGATGAGGGTGCCTGAAAATAGGATGCCTGTGGAAACTACAGGTGTCACTGTACTCTGTTCCATCTTGATCCAGGGCTGCCTGGCTCTCTGCCCACTTTTGTCCAATGCTTTGTAAACCATGCAACAACACATGCTCATATGCCGCCTGAAAACAGCATGTCCTCTAGTATTTTTGGACACATACTTTGTGTGCTGATTTGCATGTCCAATCCATGTATTCATCTGACACATGGCTTAGGTCCTCTGGTTTCCATAAGGGCTTCTGCTTATGTTCTTACCATTGAATCTGTGTTCTTGCCTCTCTGTATTATGGAGAATACATTAAACTAAAAAACTTGTCCTTCCAGTGGAGTTTTCAGTCCCTCTGATCAAAGTTTCCTATAGAGCATGAGGAATGGGATGAGCCATCCTGGGAAGTCCAGTAGTCAATCCTTTCTCTAGCCCTCTTGTGCAATTGCTTGTGGATCCAACCCCCACTTACCATTAAAGTGGAGCAAAATTTTTCAGACAAGTAGGTTTTTCACCAGAAAGGAAGTTGTGTAAATTGAAGCTATTCACACATTTGTGTCACATTCAGTAAATAATTTGAGCTGGAAAAAAAATAATCCCCTCTCGCTAAAAATGCTGAAATGTTTGACACTTCTGAAACACAACCTGTTGACATTTCTTTTTAAAATGTAGCTATATTTACCTAAAAACAAAAAAGGTAAGGCACACCTGACAACTAAACTAAACATGAAAACAACCCATTTAGGGCAAACATTTCATTGTGTTTGACCTTAAACAAATAGAGTTTGATGTTTTGTTTTGACCACCAGAAAATGAAAATAGAAAATAAAAAACAATTATTCTCTCAGCTCTCTTCTGCTTCCCTTGTTTAGTTTAATGAGAGTCAGAGTGTCCACACATGGTGGTATTCAGGAACAACTGAGTATCTCCATGTGTAGACAAGCCTTTGCCTACAGGAACAGAAAGGCAGAATATGGCCAATGTGCATAACAATCCAAGTGGAAATTGACCAAACATTCACCATGGGCCGCAAATAGCCTAACAGTGCTGCCAGCTTACAATAAGCATGAGGAGCTGCAACAGAGGAGCAGATGCCAGACCAGAAACTTACAGTGCTGTGAGCTGGAGCAAAGACAGAGGCACTTCTTCTGATGCATCTGTTTTGCATTTCTGTTCTGAGAAGAATGGGCAAAGAAAAAAGTTTTCACTTTCCTTTCACAAAGAACACAAGAAACTTTGGATGCAGGAGGCCATAAGAGCTGCTTGTGTTAAAAAGTATCAGACTCACATTCCTTGCTGCACCCCTTAACCCTTTCCTTCTGCTGAAAGGGGTCTAAGAGACTCTTCGCTGCTAGATTCTACCTCCATTATGCCACTGTAAAGTGCAAAACCATTGACATAAGCTGGGTTTTACAGACGATGCCAACCAAAGATCTACTGGCCTCTTGTGTTAGTATCTGTTGCATTCAGAACAGCAAGGCACTAACTCTGCACAAGTCCCCTAGTTAGTTCTCATTTCCTGATGCCCTAAAGTAAGTTATTTCATTCTGAATTGTCTCATTGATAGCAGCTGAAAGCTGGTTTCAAAATGAAAGCCCACTTTTGTGACCTATTCTGCGTATGTCAATATTTTCTCCCATATTGAGAGCTTTGATTTAGGTGTAATTGCTAAATGAATTTTTGGTTTTAATTCAGAAGTCTGTGTAGAAAACATTATTGAAAATAATGGTTTTCCCTAATTTTTTTAAAATAAAAAACAGACTATTTTTAGAAATGTTTTTTCCCCTAAGGCATGACATTCCTTTTTAAAAAAGGACATGACATGAAAAAAGATACTTTCTTCTGATGAATTTCAACCAACTCTTGTAAAGAACAAACCACTCACTATCCTAGCTCAGTTGACTTTGTCAAACATTTTAATAACTTTGAAATGCTTCTTGGGTCATCTCAAAGTCTTGTCTATCAACAATAAGGTCTTGAAGCTTTACACCAGTTTCTAGCCTCTGGTTTCTCTCCAGGGTAGTGTTAGCTGCTGGAGAGAGCACTGGACTGGCCTTAGGAGACCTTGGTTTTATTCTTAACTCTGCCATTGGCCTGCTGCGTGACCTTGGACACGTCTCATCCCTGCTATGTGCCTCAGTTTCCCCATCTGTAACACAGAGATAACGATTTCACGCATACAGAGCTTTGGGATATAGCAATAAAAAGCACAGTATAAAAGACTATTGTCATTAGACTAAAGTGTAGCCACAATGATAAGCAAAGCCCCTGGTCTACAATACTGCTGGGATACTACATGCAGGATTAGTGCTGGTGCAGTGTATCTACCAGAAATCACTCCCCACTATGTGCTCCTTGCCTCCAGGCAGGGCATAGCAGCTCCCTCTGGGCCAGTGCTCCTGGGGCAGTTTCTTTGCCTAGTACCTCATCCTTACAGCCAGACCGCAGTCTTTAGTCCCCACTGGTGCTGCTCAGCCTGCAGCCCCCTTGCTGGGCTTGATAATCCTCACGACAGGCTTGTAAGAGAACCCAGTCCCAACCCATATCTGGGTTTCAGCCTAAGGCCCTGAACTCAAGAGCCAGTTCTGCTCCTTCCCCTGTGCTGCACATTTCCCTGGTCCACTTCCTACTCTTCTTCTCAGGTTCCTCTCTGTTACTCCTCTGGTTAGTCCAGGCCTCCCTGCCCAGCCAGCTTTCTTTACTCTGTCCCTGCTTGGAGCTCCTCCAGAGCTTCGCTCTCCTTCCAGTTTTCCACGCTTTATCCTCACTTAAGCCTAATTTCTCCTCCTTCATATCAGCCACCTTCTGTCCTTTATGGGGAAGCGGCTGATTCACTCAAGTAGGGTTCATTCTCTGCTTAGGTTGGCTTAGCCCAGGCTCTTCAGCTCACAGGACACACCACCCTGTTCCAAACAGCCATATCATTGTACCTTTACCATTGACTAGAAAGAGCTAGCACGCACACAGCCTGAAACCAATTCCTTCGCCTCCCTGCACCACGTTGATTATACAAGCTGGACATCATTGCAACCAGTTATCTCCTTCTGACTTGAGACTACACTCCTATATCAAGCAGTGTGGCCGAGCTTCCCATGCAAGGTAGCTGTAAATGCTACCAGGGTGGAAAGACGCCTCATGTAGCCACATGACCAAGGCATACCTGACTGCACAGGATGGAAAGCACTGGAAATTTGGGTCCTTGACACTGTTCCCTCTAAGCTGTGCGCATGTGCGCACGCACACAGGTCATGAAACCTGCGTACACAACAAAATAAAGTGCACACAAAAAAATTCAAAAGTGCTAATATTGGTGCTCCGACAGAAATGTTTTTGCGCACACAAAGAAATTATTTGCGCACACAGTCTATGAGTAATTAGAAGGAACAAGATGTGTTTGAAGTTCCATAAGCCTCAAATTCTGATGCCAGCACAGCGCAGCGTAAGCAGGCAGTGTGCTCCAGGTGCCACAAAGATGGGAGCAGGCGAAGTTATGAAGGGCTCTTTCTCCTCACATCAAACTACAGATTAGTAGTAATGCTGTGCCTGGGTCCCTTAGCTGCATGGGATGGAGGGTTGTTTGCCCAGGCCCCATATTCTATTGCAATGTCTGCCCTGGCCTAGTGTAATTTGTTGTCATCTGCAGTGTGTGCTGTTACTGTATGTCAGGCTGGATGTTTCAATGAGGCCTCCATTTCCACCCGTCACACCCCTCAGTTCATGTTGAGAAGTTGGTCCATGTTACAACCATCAGAAAATATGTCTGGCAGTTTTGATGCCCAAGTCTTTGAATCCATCAGGCCAATTCCTAGCTACAGTAAATAAGAGTCTAGGTGACAGCCGCACAAGGGAACAATGCACAAGAGGTGTTGTAGACAGCACTTGTCAAAGCCCATCTAGGGCACCACCTGCATTACTGAGCTGATGCTGCTGACAGTGTAGTTAGCCCTTGTGTCTCTGAAGTACACTCGGGGATATTTAATTGTGTGTTGGTACCAGTGGAGCTGTTTGGTTTTGTTGTTCTAATGTGGAAAGCAGGGAGGGCCGTGTACTACAGGGAGATTCTCTAACCAGTTTTTAAACCAGCTGGGTTATAGTGTAGACCCAGTTACAAGCATCTTAAGGTGGCTTCACCTGGTTTTACTGAGCTGGCTTTAAGATTCTAACCCACCTAACACTGTGTCTCTACTATGTCAAACTGGTTAGGAAATATCCCCATCATAGATCGATCACTTTGCCCTTTGTGAAGTGCAGTGTTCCTGAGAGAGACCTAGCCTAACTATCTCACTACTCCACTATCCACATATAAACCTGTTGAACCGTGTCTGTGAACTTGTGAAGGTATTAGTACGGTATTTAGCAAAACAAGGGAAGTGAAAATATATGTGGGGTCTTGCTGTGTACTCAGGCAATTTAATTAGGTGTGCATGCATTGCGTGCATGTCTTGATTTCCTCAATGCCAACTTTAAAAGACTGGGCACCAGTAATCAAATAAAGAGTTGTCCAGTTGGAATTTAAGTAAATACTTCCTGAAAAATGAGTCATTCCCTTTACAATAGAATGAAAGACATCTCTGCTATGGATGGGGCCTTGGAGGTCACTGGGCAAAATAAATGACCAAGGAAGGTGCCTAGGTGTAATCATAAATGACAAGATGCACCTTGAATTAAGGGACAAGCTCTTAAACCTGGGTGATTGCCATCTCAGATCAGTGCTAGGAAGAACGTGGCCAGAACTGCTTGTCTGAAAACCAGGGCTGCTCTGCTCTTTCCTCAGGCTAACATGTGGAAGCTTCTGAGTGTCAGAGGCAGATTGCAAAGACAGTGACAGAGTGACAGCTTCCCAGCATGGGTGCTGCAAAATGTGATGTAGTTTTTGTCTTTCCTTTCCTGTGGCTTTAGTGGATCATTCTGGTGTGGCAAGGTACCTCCTCATCTGCATGGGCTCAGCATTTCCCCCTCTGACAGCGGGGGGCTTGGAGGAAGCCAGCTCCTCTCCAGATGGGGTATATTTTTCTGCCTGGGGTTTATTTCTCACTATTTCCCACGTAGGGTAGGGTGGGCCCAAGCAATACTCCCCTGCCAAACAAAAACAAATTCTCAACACAAAACAAAAGGGAATAACTTTGCCTTTCCCTTCTCAGGGGTGGGGATGGCCTTGTTTTTGGCCATGAGGTGCCAGGCCTGCCCCTAAACCAGCAGTCAATTATGCAGCTTCCCCTGCATGAGGAGAGCTGCATCACCCCATAGATACCTATCACCCTGCAGCAGCTTGTCTCTTGTCCTCCTCACTTACGAGGAAGGGGTTGATAAAGGTTGCAGGCAGCTCTTAACTGGAGTCCAATGTCCCGACTTGACTTCAGGGTTACCTTATTTCCGCTTATAGGGAAAAGGGTCTTTATCATTGCAGGGCTCATCCCCTATCTGCCACCTGCTCTCTTACAGCTGTCCAGCATGGCTTTGTCACCCAGGGGTTCATGCTGGCCCCTCCTTCTGTTATTGCTCCCACGGTGCACACTGAATAAATGACCAATTGATTTGTAGATCTTACTAAACAGACTAGATGCTACCCGAGGCCACGGCCCCACTGTGCTAGGCTCTGCCCAAAGAGCTTTCAGTCTAAACAGACAAAGCCAGCAAAGGCTGGGAGGGGAAGAGACAGAGAGGAGGGAAATGACTTGCCTAAGATAACACAGCAGGTTAATATCAGAGCCAGGAAGAGAAACCAGGTGTCCTGAGTCCCAGTCCAGCCCTCCCAGCTGTCTGCTCGGTCAGAGAGCTGAGGCTATCTCTGGGAGGATTTCCCTTCTGGGCTCTACTGTGGAAGACAAAATAGATTTGCCTGCGGATTTCAGTCTCAGATGGGAGGAGGTCTGCTGGTAGTTTGGGGTCACTCCTCGGCCTTGTCAGGCTAAGAGGCTGAGGGATGTCAGGGAGAAAGGTGGAATCATTCCAGCCTGCAAGGAGCCGTAAAGGCTGAAGAAAGGCCCAACGAAGGGGAAATGGCACAGTTCCTTAGGGAGGGGCAGGTGGGGTTTATCAAGCCAAGGTTCTGACCCAGGTTTGAGCCTGACCCCCTCTTCTGTTCACACACAAATCAGCTTGCCTAGGACCAAAAGCAATCAGGACCCAGCTGGTAGGTGGGTGAGGATATCAGAGCCCAAGTCCCAATATGACTCAGGTGCTAGCCCTGTCATTTTATAGTGGGGATGCAGCCCAAGCTATAGACCTGTGTCAGCAGGCCTGCGTGGTACAGTGTGGCAGTGCTAGCACGCTGCTGCGAGAGGTAGGTCCAGCAATTGTAAACCCAGGTTTATGGCACAGTGTGGACACTCAAGTACAAGTCCCCCACGCTGCAGCATAGTGTGCAGTAGACATACCCACAGAGACCATCCAAGGAACTGCCACAGCCCTGCATACTATATAGTGGCCTCCATAGTAAGCCCTCAAAGCCAGATTTGGGATGGGAGAGTGTCTGGTGGGGTGTAGCAGGTGGTTTGGGATTACATGGACTCACTGGCCTAACTGTCCCAGGGAAGAGCTGGGCAGCAGTTCACCAGGAGCAGTAGCCATCAAAGACTGCAGAGGAGCTCTGCCCCCTGTATCCAGGCCGCACAGGAAGAATCTGCTTCTGATGCTCAAGAGTCCTTGCCCAAGTGCCCCCAGCAGAGCCTGCTTTGCTTCGGCCCTAGGCACCAGGATTTGGTGCTAAACCCTTACACCACTTGCCTTAATAGTCCAGCCCAAGCTTCTGACCTAACCAAGGAATCAGCTTCTGTTCAAAGCTAAAGCTACTGCCTTGGCTTTCCTGCAGGGGAAAGCACATGAGTCCATTGCTTGTGCTAGAAACATAAGCTCTTTGCTATGGAGGGTGACACTTCATTAAGTGGTGACATCACCTCACACGGTGGGTGCTCCACAAAGGGCTGTAGGTACTACTTTGCCACAGCTCATTATTTTGGAAACAAAGGCAGCCTGCTGCTGCTTCTTCCCAGTGAGGCCACCTCCAGGTTCAGCAAATGAAGTGTCACTGGTCCACACCCCAACTGATACATCCAGCCACAGTCTCTCTGTCACCTCCTCCTCCCATGAGAAACAAACCAGCAAGGCTCTTCTGGCATATGCTACGGAGGAGCGACATCATCTTGCTTGGGGGCTGAATCAGATTTCTTCTTGCTGGTTCTCTGATTTAACAACCTTTGACATTGAACAACTGAAACCCTGGCCCTCATTTCTGTTGAGCAGCAGCTAAGCAGGAATATGACCCACTTAACCACCACATTGCCCTCTCACCCACAAGGGGAAACTTGTCCTATTTGAAGTCCACATACGCTCAGAGGGACCACCACTACCCCACAGCAGCTTAGTAGGAGCGCTGTTAGAGCACAGGGCTCCCTCACTTGAATTAAAGGAATAACTATTAATTAGCTGGTAGCAGTAGCAGGCTTTTATCCACAACAGAGTGGGCCAGCATATTGCACACGTCATATGTATTACAGAAAATAATATTTTTGTAAATGTTAAGACTGTGTTAATGTATTTATTTATGCTAGTTTTTCATCTTTCTTCACTCACCTAACAAAGCTGCCAGAGTTAATGTGACTCTAGCTTTAAGTATAGCGCAAATATAACTAATAAAATCTTAGTAATGTCTAAAATTTACCTAGCTTAACTTGCCTATATATAATAAATTATGTCTGTCAGATGTGGCGAAAGCCTGGACTGAAATATGCCAGAAGTTCGAACTATAATAATTTAAAAGTCATTTGGTGGGTTACAGTAGACACTTATTCCAATGCTCATCAGATCTCAATAGAGTTATGCTGTTTTATGCCAGCCCATTATCTGGTTACTACTTCAATGCAAAATTACTAGATTTACTGAATATATCTTCATATATTTAAAATTACTTTTATTCATTCAAATGGTGACATTTAACAGAATATTCATCCTGTTTATCTTGCAATGTAACTGAAGTTGTCATGCCACTCAAAAAAGATTGCATATGCTCTACTTGTTTTTATACAAGAACAGACAGCTATAATTAAAGAGAAATCTTGACACAAAAGGCATTGAGAAACAAGGAATGCAAAATAAGGCCCAGAATCTACAAACACACACATATGTCTGCAACTTTATTCATATGACTGGTCCCACATATTTCAACAGATCTCCTCAGGTGATGTTATGCATGTGTTTAAACATTCAGAGGATCAGAGCCCATGCAATGGTTCAATGCAATCCAGACTCTATGAATGCATACAAGATAACAAAGTAGACCATTTTCTGCTCTCTCATATTTGTGTTGGTCCAGAGTAACTTCCCTGATGACTGCTACTTTGGATTTATATCAGAGAAGCTGAAAGAACAAGGAGTTGTGTGGCACTTGAAGACTAACAGATTTATTTTTTGCATGAGCTTTCGTGGGAGAAGATCCCACTTCCTCAGATGCTTCGAAGGTGAAGTGGGATCTTCTGGGTGAAGTGGGATCTGAGGAAGTGGGATCTTCTGCCACGAAAGCTCATGCAAAAAATAAATCTGTTAGTCTTAAAGTGCCACACAACTCCTTGTTGTTTTTTTTACTGGACTAGACTAACACGGCTATCCCTTTTGAAATTGACAAGCTGAAAGAAAAAAACGGCTGAGTAAATCTCTCTCTCTAAGCTATTGCATGTCACTGAAGACCATTGAAAACAAAGCAACTTCTGCATACACAAAAATTAAAGCAAATGGATTAGAAAGATGCTGAATACAAGGAACTCAAATTCAAAGCCACAACAACTGGAACAAGTTGAAGGATATTTTCCTATCTTTGGGTTCTTCAAATTCTTCCACCTCTTGGAATCTTATTGCATAGATGTCTGTTTCCAGGATTGTTACCAGTCTGTCTGTATGTCACTCTGAAGCTTAGAATATGGGTGGTTTTTTGAAGCTTCTCCTCTGGAAGGAAAGCTCCTCGGACTTCCCTCAGCCCTCACCCCCATGCCCGACCAAGGACAAGGTCCCACCCCAAGTCTCTTGCCCTACCCCTCACCACAGTCACTGTGTGGGTTTCTGACCAACTTCTTCCCGTCCTCTTCTTCTCCCAGCCCTGCCTGTCCACCCCACTCCCCTCCCAGAATGACAGGCAGCTGCCTGTGTGCCCCTCCAAAGGCAGAAATTGGGTCAGTGTGGGATGGGGACTGCTATAGGATGCTTCACTCCCTTAGCCTGTTCCTCCTACTCTGGCTGACTGGGGCAGTGACCAGACCTACAGACCTACGTGTAAATAGACCCCTACCTCAAGAAGCCTGGGAGAGAGACAGGTAGTTTGAGCAGGGGGAAGGAGGTGTGCAGACAGCCACATGAGAGGAGATGAGCTGTGTGAGAGGCTCCATATCCCAGCAGAAAGACCAGGTGGGTGAGGGAGTAGCCTCTGTCCTGAGCCAAGTGTACACACAGAATGCTTCCTGCCCTGCTGGTGCTCTGACTTGTGTGCTGCTGCGATCCTATACCAGCCCTCCTCCCCCACCCCCCTCACATGCTAGTTCTTCCCCCTCCTACTGCTACTGGCATATCTCAGGCACCTTCACAGCACTGAGCAATCCCCAAACAGTGCCTCTCCCGCCAAACCTAGCCAGCCTCCCCACCCCTATCCTTAACTGCCACCACCAGCCTGTTACTTACCTTGTGGAAACGCTCCCAAGGACTTTGGGCCAGGTGGAAGGGGATCCATTTCTCCTGGCCATTCATTGTTCTACCTCCTCTGACTTGGGAACAGCCCACCCTCTGTGCAGAGCACAAAGCTGCCCTAGTGGCATCTTGTCTTGTCTTGTCTAGCTCTCTCACCTCCCACTTTGAAAAGTAATAATGGGAGTGGTCCTTAGCATTCCATCTTCTCTCTCCCCACACACACTCTGGCAATGTGTTCCAGCACCAGTGGTAAGTGGAATCCCATAAAATCCCAGTCTCCTGTGATCCAGGAGTGCATATGAATGAAAGGTTAATTGTGGAAACACTTAGCATCTCTAAAGCACTTTAACTGATGACCTCGAGCAAAAACTATGAAATACACTACACAACCGTCCTCTGAGACAGGCAAGTATTATACCTATTTTTGAATGAAGAAACTGAGGCAAAAGCTGATTGCTTTTTTAAATCAATAGAAAGACTCCCTTTGAGATCAAGCCATAAATGAATAGTGGGTCAATGTCACAATGGAAGTCTGTGAGAGGGGCCATTATAAACCCTCAAATCTTCACATTCTTGGTTTGTTTTCAACACCAAGCCATGCTGTTTCATCATTATATTTACTATTTCCCTTATCTGGAAAACAAATGAGTGTCTTTGAAGGGAGAAGAGACTCTTAATTGATTACTGAACTGGTTTGAAGGAATCAATCCACTCAGATTATGGGCAGGCAGTCTGAGAGCCCAGCCAGGTAGTGAAATTGAAATTTGAGACTAGACTGGAGAAGAGAAATTAAGAAGGCTGGTGTCAGACTCACAGTGCCTGAGGGTATGGCATGCTGAGCTTTATATGTTCCATACAGGTAGATTCCCAGGCAGCTCAGGAAATGGAACATAAAAGCTTTTGTCTTCCCAGCATGGACGACAGATATCAGGGAAAGAGTTGGGGCCACAACAGCCAATCAGGGAAGTCCTCGCCTTCCCCTGCCTTCAGTAAAATCCACCCATGTGAGGGAAACAGCTATAAACTTGGCTGAGAGCTCTTTTTATTCAGAATAACCTCAAACTGTAAAAAACAGTGATGATTCAACCTGTTGCCATCCAGTGTTTAAGTTCTTAGTCATTTGACTTTACAAATGATACCCGTGCTGTGAACAGCTATAGTTAAGCATATACCTATGCCATCCCAAGAGTCATAAACCACTGTGATATCAGGAGTAACTGAACTAATCACCATTTCTTACTCTACAGCTGATTTGCAAGCAACAATTTAATTGGTTATATGAGGCAAACTGCACAGATGGTGGCTTGCTTGGTCCAACTGCTATACCTGTATGACAGCATGGACCTTCAGCAACTGGGAAAGTCCATTAGAGGCCTGATTCAGATCTCAGTTACATATGTATAGATACAGAGTAGTTCAGCTGAAATTAACAGACTTCATATTTGCTCCAATGCAACTCAGAGAAGAATCTAGGCCTAACATTGCAAATGCCCATATTCTATATCCATATTTTGGCTGGCACAATCCCCAACCTTGTACCCAGCTGCCCCATGGAAAATCTACTTTTTACTAAAGAACAGCTAAAAATAACCTAGATGGGGGCTGCTTAGAGAAGTCATGGTTCAAATCACATGCAGGTAAATATGTGGTTCTGACCACAGGCCACATCCCAGAATGCCCCTCTGTAACCTTCATATCAGAGAGCTGGCGGGGTGTGTCTCTACTTCATTTCAGGTGGGGCAGGATAGGGGCTAGCCATCCTCTGTCCTATGCTCTATCTGTTTGCCATGGGATGTCTATTCACAGTGCCAGGCAGAATCTTGCCCAACACCTGTGATTTGTTAACAGCCCATAAAAGCAGTTACACTGAATCACTTTGTTTTAAAAGCGTTGCAAGTCACTTCATTCCTGCACTAAATCTGCCCTTCCCCAATCTGGCTAGGAAAGCATAATCAGTTCCAGGAACAGGAGAAGATCATTGGGCTGACATGAGCTCAGTTATTCTGTTTTGTTTACTTAAACTTTTCCTTCATTCTTCTCTCCCTACTGTACCTTTCCAGCCTTTTCCATTCACAACCCACCCAATTCTTTCTTGAGCCATTCACTCTGACTTGTTTTAGGAACTAGAGGCCAAATTTGCCCTGATGCAATCAGGCATAACTCCAGTGAAATCAATAATAGGCTGCTTTCACTTGCACCATGGCTGCATTTTGCCCTTTTATGCTCCCAGCCAGTTTGAAGAGCTTGATTGGATCTTTTGCATCAGTCACACTGGATTTCATAACATTAGACATTTCAATGAGAGTGACTCATCCTTCTTGGAGAGTGTTATATGTATGAGCAAAGATGATTAACTTTTGCTGAATGGGATGATTCTTGGGATGGAAACTGGTTTTAATTAGGAACAGAGCTCAGATTTTCACAATCTCTATTTCTAATTACCTTCTTTTTATATATATTTTAACATTCTATTTGCTTTTTAGCCCAGACTTGATGTTAATGTTTAAGTTAAATATCCTTGTCTTCTCATTTTAGAAAGGAAAAAGAGACTCAAAGTTTCAGATTTTTATAATCCTGACACTGCTAACTCTCATGATTAAGTCTCATGATATTTGTAGAAGAAACTGAGCTTTCATTTTAAAAAGTAAGTTTTTAGCCCTCATGGTTGCAGGGGAAAGGTTTTAAGCTATGCAATGAGTAACTCCTGAAGGCTCAGAAAGCAGAAGACATATTTGAAGAGTAAAAAAAGGTATCCTAAAAAAAAAAAATCCTCAGGATTTTTAAGCCAATCTCATGATTTTGGGACGTTCTGGTATCTGATTGAATTTTACCAGCTCTTGATAGCGCAGCAAGCCAGTGCTATCCCCAGTGGACTGCTATCTTGTGTTCCAGCTTCTAAGCTTCTATTTCATTTTATTTTATTTTATTTTTATAAAGTCTCTCACTGGCAAAGGAAGCCTTCACAATGTAGTCACAACGCAAACCAATGTAATGCTGTCTGCCTGTGTCCGCTGTGA
>ML681978.1:1881746-1929774 GCA_007922195.1 Podocnemis expansa
TATAATCTACCATGGGTGGCATCACATTTTGTAAGCAAAAGTGGGCATGACTCAATAGCTGGTGGATTCTCTGTATCTTAAAGTCTTTAAATTATGATTTGAGCACTGTAATAACTCAGTCATAAGTTAGAGGTTTATTGAAAGAGGGGATTGGTGAGATTCTGGGGCCTGAATTGTGCAGGTCAGACTTTATGATCATACTTCTGACTATGAACAAGTGTACGGTATAGGGCTGACTGTGCAATTCAAAGGGTAGAAGTTGTCACAGCCCACTGCTACAAATCATTGACTCATTAGCTCATGCTCTGCTGTCCCTTGTGCATTGGCCAAGAGGGCAGCTACCACAGAAATATGTGCTTAAGTTACTAGATCCTTTTGCTTTGTCACCCATCCCTCCAATGTGAAAGGACATGGAGTTCTGCTACAGGACTTCACAGGCAAAGATGGGAAATTTGAGTGGTAGTGTCTTGTTATGTCAGCAGCCATAGAATCATAGAATGTTTGAAACGCAGGGTTAGAAGGGACCGCATGAGGTCATCTAGTCCAACCCCCTGCAAAAAAAAAAAGTAGGACCACTCTCACTAACTCATCCAAGCCAGGGTTTTGTCTAACCAAGCTTTAAATATCTCCAAAGATGGAGCTTCCACCACTTCCCTAGATAGCCCATTCCTATGCTTCACCACCCTCCTAGTAAGAAAGTTTTTCCTAATATCCAATCTCAGCCTACCCAGCTGCAACTTTAAACCAGTGTTCCTTGTTCTCTCCTCTGTTACTACTGAGAACAGCTGACCTCTGTCCTCCTTGGAGCATCCCTTCAAGTAGTTGAAGGTTGCTATCAAATCCCCCCTCAGTCTTCTCTCCTGCAGGCTAAACAAGCCCAGTTCCTTCAGTCTCTCTTCATGAGTCTTGTGCTCTAGCCCCTTGCTCATTTTCGTTGCCCTCCGCTGGACTCTTTCTAATTTGTCCACATCCTTTTTGTAGTGGGGAGCCCAAAACTGGACACAGTATTCCAGATGCGACTTCACCAGTGCTGAATAGAGAGGAACAATCATATCCCTCGATCTGCTGGCAACACCTCTTCTGATGCAGCCCAGTATGCCATTGGCCTTTTTGGCAGCAAGAGCACACTGTTGACTCATATACAGCTTCCCATCCACCATGACTACCAGGTACTTTTCTGTAGCAGTGCATGGGGTTTTTCCGTCCCGAGTGGAAGACTTTCCACTTGTCCTTGTTGAACCTAATGAAATTTCTATTGGCCCACTGCTCCAATTTATCTAGGTCTCCCTGAATCCTGTCCCTGCCCTCCAGGGTGTCTACTGTTCCCCCCAGCTTGGTGTCATCTGCAAACTTACTGAGTGTGCAATCTATCCCATCATCCAGATCATTAATGAAAACATTGAACAGAACTGGCCCCAGGACCGACCCCCTGGGGAACGCCACTCGTTACTGCTTGCCAACTTGACATGGAGCCATTGATTCCTACACGCTGAAACTGTTGATCTAGCCAGTTTTCTCTCCACCTTACAGTCCAAACATCCAACCCATACTTCCTTAACTTGCTGATGAGAATGCTGTGGGAAACTGTATCAAAAGCCTTGCTAAAGTTGAGGTATATCATGTCAATGGTTCTTCCCGCATTCACAAATCCAGTTATCTCAACAGAGGCAATGAGGTTGGTCAGGCATGATTTACCCTTGGTGAATTCATGCTGACTGTTCCTGATCACTCTATTTTCCTCCAAGTGTTTCAGGATGGATTCTTTGAGAAGCTGCTCCATGATTTTTCCAGGGATTGAGGTGAGGCTGACGGGTCTGTAATTCCCTAGATCCTCCTTTTTTCCTTTCTTGAAGATAGGTGCTATATTTGCTTTTTTCCAGTCCTCCGGCACCTCCCCTGTTCACCACGAGTTTTCAAAGATAATGGCCAGTGGTACTGCAATCTCATCAGCCAACTCCCTCAGCACCCTCGGATGCAGTTCATCCAGCCCCATGGACTTGTGCACATCCAGCTTCTTTAAGTAGTCCCTAACTTGACCTTCCATAATCAAGGGCCTCTCTTCTTCTCTCCAATCTGACATACCCAATGTAGTGGCCTGGGAACTGGCCCTCCCTGTGAAAACTAAAGTAAAAAAAGCATTGAGCACTTCAGCCTTTTCCTCATCCTCCACCATGAGGATACCTGCCTCATTCAGGAAGGGACCTATGCCACCCCAATCTTCTTTTTGTTATTGACATACTTGTAGAACCCCTTCCTGTTATCCTTCACATCCCTTGCTAGCTGCAACTCCAATTGTCCTTTGGCCTTTCTGATTTTATCCCTGCAGTCCCGAGCAATATCTTTGTATGCCTCCCTAGTCACCAGTCCAAGTCTCCACTTCCAGTAAGCTTCCTTTTAATGTCTTAGCTCAGTGCAGAGTTCTCTGTTAAGCCACGCTGGACACCTTCCACATTGCTGTTCTTTCTGCTCATCGGATTGGGGATCTTCTTGTGCTCTTAGCAGGGTTTCTTTAAAATACACACAGCTCTCTTGGGTGTCTTTCCCCTTCAGATCAGCCTCCCAAGGGATCCTGCCCATCAGTTCCCTGAGGGAGCCAAAATCTGCTTTTCTGAAGTCCAGGGTCTGCGTTTTGCAACCTTCCTTTTTTCCATTAATCAGCATTCTGAACTCTACCATCTCACGGTCACTGCTGCCCAGGTTGCCATTCACTTCTACTTCTCCAATCAATTCTTCTCTGTTTGTGAGCAGCAGGTTGAGAGGTACAAGGCCCCTAGTTGGGTCCTCCAGTATTTATACCAGGATGCTGTCCTCAACAGTCTCCAAAAACTTCCTGGATTGTCTTTGCACTGCTGTATTGCCCTCCCAGCAGATGTCACGGTAATTGAAGTCCCCCATGAGAACCCAGGGCCTGTGATTTGGAAACTTCTGCCAGTTGTCTACAGAATGCCTCATCCACCTCCTCCTTCTGTTCTGGTGGTCTATTGCAGACATCCACCATGACATCCCTCTTGTTGCCCTCTCCTCTAACTTAACCCACAGACTTTCAACTGGAGCGTTTCCACTTCCATAGTGGAGCTCTGAGCAGTCATAGAGCTCTTTTACATATAGTGCTACTCCTCCCCCTCTTCGTCCCTGCCTGTCCTTCTTGAACAATTTATACCCATCCATGGCAGAGCTCCAGTCATGCAAACTATCCCACCACATCTCTGTTATTCCAATTATATCATAGTTCTTTATCTGTCCCAGTACTACCAATTCTTCCTGCTTGTTTCCCAGGGTCCTCGCATTTGCGTACAAGCACCTAAACCACTGGGCTGTTTGGCCTGCTTTCCCCTGTCAATTTTCAGTTCTGTTGCATCTACCTCCTTGCATTTTCTCCAAGTGTTGCCCTTCCCCACTCGCCTCAGGTAACAGGGCTTCATTAGGACACCTAAGACAATTATTTACTCCCCCCCCCCATGTTCCAAATAACCTCTCTTTTATCCCTGTTGTTACAGTTCCAGCACCCCCCAAGTTCCATCCCTTCCTGCAGGTGTCCTACATTGTGACTTACCAGTGGGCTTTGGTCACCTTCCTCCTTCAAGCCTAGTTTAAAACCCTCCTCCCTAGGTTGGCCAGTCTGCATCCAAATATGCTCTACCCCTTCCTCAACAGATGGAGTCCATCTCTGCCTAGCAGTCCCTCTTCCTGGAACAGCACCCCATGGTCGAGGAAGCCAAAACCCTCCTGACAACACCACCTTTGTAGCCAAGCATTCACATCCAGGATCCATCTGTCTCTGCCTAGTCCGCTACCCTTGACTGGAAGGATCGAGGAGAACACACCTGTGCTCCGAACTCCTTCACGTGCGCTCCCAGAGCCCTGTAGTCACCTTTGATCTGCTGAGGATCACATCTTGCAGTATCATTGGTTCCCACATGGATGAGTAGCATGGGGTACTAGTCAGAGGTATGGATGATTCTCGACAATCCCTCTGTAACGTCTCGGATACGGGCTCCCAGCAGGCAGCATACCTCCCGAGAAGCCTTGTCAGGGAGACAGATGGGTGCCTCCGTCCCCCTCAGAAGAGAGTCCCCAACCACCACAACCCAACGTTTCCTCCTGGGTGTGATGGTTGTGATCCTCCCAGTCTTGGGGTTGCATGGCATCTCCTCTTCCACCTCATCCATCATCTCTAGTGCCACATAATAGTTCTTTACCACAATAGAGGGTGGGATGGGAGCAGGGGTGGAGCACTGTCTGCTGCCAGAGGTAATAAGCTGCCAGCGTCGTCCTCGTGCCAGAGGGATCCCATCCTTCTCCAGTGGTGTGGCAGTAGTCTTCAGCACCTGGATAGTATCCTCATCCTTGCATGTCTCCTTCTGGATGCTATTGAGGAACTTCTTCAGGTCATGGATACTCCTGAGCCTAGACACCTCCTCCTGTAACTCTCCCACCTGCCTCCTGAGAGATTCCATCAGAAGGCACCAGTTACATTGATTCATCTCCCCAGCCTTGTTGTCTGTGAGTGGGAAATGCAGGCCATAGTCAGTGCAAGTCCACACCAGGATCTGGGTAGCAATATCCATGGTCAGAGTGTCTGTCCAGATACAGGCGCTGGTGAAGGAGATAGAAGGGGTGCTGGCACAAACAGCGTGGCTCCTCTTCACCATCATGGCTTCACCAACTCCTTCCCAAACTCCCCTCTTGCAGTCCCCAGGTCAGGCAGCCACTGGCTTTTAAGGCCTTCTCTGCCTAGGTCAGCCCTTGCTCCTTGTTAAGCACACAGAGGAAGGATGATCACAAGGCTGATTGAGGCTGATCAAAGGTGAGCAGAGAACAATGGTAAAAATAGCCCCCAGACAATCACACAATCACAGTCCCAATTCATACATGATTGGGTTGGAGATGACTAAGATCTTAGTGAAGCAGGAGAAAGGAAAATTTTTTCCATTTCCTCTCTTCTGTGACAGAAGAACTGATTTTTATTTCTTTGTGGTAAATAGTCATGACTTGGGACCCGTAACTGAAAACAAGGCCCCTCTTGTGCAAGGCACGGTACAGACACAGAGTGAACAACCATGTGCCTTGAAGAGCTTATGACTTAAATAAACAGGGCCAAAAGGAAAACAGAGGCAGAATGACTTGTACACATTCATGTACTAGGTCAATGGAAGAGATGGAATACAACCCAGATCTCCTGGGTCCAAATCCAGGGTGTTACTGTGGATTAGTAGGTCACACTCCATTTGTTGAACTAGCTGCGATGACACACTGTGGCATGTAGATGCGTGAAACAGAATTTCAAGCAGGGGATGCAGATGCACTTTAATAAGGCATAGAAACTAGACGGCCTGTCAGCCTATTTATCAAAGCTTCTGGAGTCCCCATGTCAAATCACGTGAAACAATAAGAAATACTGAGCTAAATGAGGAGGCTTGAAGCAGATAACTCAGACAATTCCTTTCTAAGAGCTGTGTACTCAGTTGTAATCTAAGGACCTTGAGAGGTGAGAACAGCCAAAACTAAGTTGGCAGATGAATGCTAGGGTTGCTGCATGATAAAAAATGAGCTGGAGTTTGTGAATACAACAACTCCGTAACTATTCATTCTAAATACAGATGAAGCCACTGTTTACATTTTCATGACCTATTCTACCCATTCAGATTGATTTTGGAGAGTGCAATGGGCTGAAGGTGTGATCTGGAATGAGGCCACCTCTGTCACACCCTTTAGGACTGCCCTGATTGATCGGTGTTTTGGAAAGCTGATTGCAAGGTAAATGCATTTGTTAGTGTTGCCCATGAATCTCACTGCAAAGTGAAGGCTGTAGTACAGCTGACCTACTGGGAATGAATTATGAGTGTGCTGACATGAGAGATTCAGGAAAAACTAATCAATAAAAAAGGAAAAACTAGCTACACTGTATATGTATGGGCAAGAATATCCAGGAGAACCTTCCCACACATGACAAATGTTTCTCCTCTGGGGGGTGGATGAGAAAATAATTGAATGTCCAAACTGAAGGTCTGATGACTGATTCATACCCTGTGTGATATGAGATGATGATCTCAGTTCCAAGGAGACAGGTCTCTACAAACCTTCATCTGAAACCCCACCTATTTTCTGGCACAGAATCCAGACTGCAAGGCCTCTTGAGAGGCACTGAACTCCCATGACATGTATGATCTCAACAAACCCTACAGAGCAGAAATAGCAAGGTCATCTCTCATCTCACAGGTGCCCTCCTTGAGCAGTTCCAAAGGGGCAGCCGTGTTAATCTAGTTCAGCAAAAGAAGCAAGGAGTCCTGTGGCACTTAAAGACTAACAGATTTATTTATCGCACGAGCTTTCGTGGGAGAAAATCCCACTTTGTCAGGTGCTTTGACGATGGAGGAATTAACAGAATGGGATGAATATGTTATTTATTTATTTTATTTTCATCCCATTCCGTAAATTCCCCCATCGTCAAAGCATCTGCCAAAGTGGGATTTTCTCCCACGAAAGCTCATGCGATAAATAAATCTGTTAGTCTTTAAATGCCAAAGGACTCCTTGCTTCTTCTCCTAGAGCAGTGGTTCTCAGCATTTTCCACCAGGGATTCAAAACGCACCTGTGGTTTCCTGCCACTACACTCTTAGATCCCAGAATCCTTTATGTCTACACAGGATTATGGGATTGGGATCCTGGTCTGAAATGGCAGGTAGACCAGGGTGCTGATGGGCCTGTTCCTGGCCGGGGATGGGTGAGGTGCTCAGGACAGGTGTGTGCTGTTACTGTGGTTTTGGAAACATCGGAGGATGCTGGGGTCAGAGAGTTTGTGGTAGAGAGGTTGCCTTTAGGGCTGATAGGATCCATTGGTGCTCAGTATGGGGGCTAACTGATTGAGGAGGCTGTTACTCTTCTCCCCACCTCTACTGGTCCAGACCGGTACTGGATGGGAAAGAGGGAGAGAGGGAAATGGAGAAGAGGAGAAACATTCATCATATGTGAGAAGGATCCCCAGGATATTCTTGCCCATACATATACTGTGTAGCTAGCTTTTCCTTTGTTATTGATTGGTTTTTCTCATTTCCTGATTCTGGACTGGAAATCAATAACCGAGTCATATAGACTAGTTTGACATTCAAATCTCACGTTCTCTTGCAGCTTCCAGTACGAGCAACTGCATTTCTTTTGAGTGCTGCATCACATCACCATCCAAACAATGCACTCCAGAGAGAATTAATTAAAAGCAAGACACACAAAAGCCAGGATTTCTACATTCCTACTTAAAATGAGTAAAGTGAGTCTGACATAGCTCTGGAATCAGAGGAGACCAGGACCTTTACAGCTGAAAATCAAACCCATTTTTCACCCTATAAAAACTGAATTTGTGAATGAAAATGCCACAATGGAACTATATGCTCCCCAAAAGTAAGGAAAATGGATCAACTGCTTGCCGTTACTGAGCTCTCTGTTGCCACACCTGTTCAGAATCTTCTAAGTCACCCCATAGTAGAATTGTTCATTTGCAGCAATAGGTAAAACAAGGTGATGGGAACCTCCCTTTGGGAATTCCAAGCGTGGGCTTGCAGTATTACTGTAACACAATGCTCAACCATGCCAATTCAAAGGACTGACAAGAACTTGTTCTTTGGATATCCACTCATCTAATTCACCTCACCCAATGTTTGCATGAATTTAAATCCAAAAATAAGTCCGACCCAGCCCAATTAACTTTACCTGATTTGTGATCTGTGGGGATTTTAAATCCACTTGCAATGATTATTCATACCAGGAACTGTGCTAGGAAAATGTATCGGTTTATCCAATCAGGAAACAGAAATACAACACAACTCCAGCGTGGGATTTTACAGTTTGAACAGCAAGCCACAAAGTAAACACACAAATTAAAAAAAGTTGCTAGATAATGTCCAAGAAAATAATTATGTGCTTACAGCCATCCTAAGAGAAGAAGAGATTAGGTCAATTATTTTTTTAGAAAGTATTTATCAATCTAGCCTTTAGTACTCACCTTAACTCATGAACACATCAGTATCAATGGCTTTCATTTAAAAGCTAAGGGCCAAGATTTCAGAAGGGACTAGAGATTCTGAGTGACTTTTCTGAGACACATCCTGAAAACCAGAGCCCTTGAATCCCTGAAGCAGGGTCCCAAAACCACTAGATGCTGAAGGTAATCTTGGCCAAAGGCCTTTTTATGTGGTGGTGGTGGTGGTGGTGGTGGTGTTTTTCTTTCTTTCTTTCTTTCTTTCTTTCTTTCTTTCTTTCCTGCCCCCCCCCCCCCCCCGTAGTATCAGAGTAAATTAAACAAAATTCTGGAGCAGCTACTCAAGGAAAGGGCAGGCAGGTCTTTTGCTTGTGTATCAATGGAGATACGACAACTGACACGAACTAAGCATCTGCCTTGGACCATTTTCACCCTTTAGACACATTAGATGGGCTTCTCATTCTGCTATTATTTATAAGAACAACACTAGCTTAATATTAAGGACGTCTAACAAAGCATGCAGCAGTCCAAATCCTGAAAAACATAAGCTGCCTCTCCTTCTGCTCCATGCTAGTAAAGCTATTCCATACTTAGGTCAGAATCCATGTTACACATTTGGCCAACTATTCTCTGGCATGTCATCTTTGTTTGTGAGCTGTCATGGAACAAGCTCATCAGGGTACTGAATCAGTAACTAGCTAAAAGACAGGAACAAAGGGTAGGAATAAATGGTCAGTTTTCAGAATGAAGAAAGGTAAATAGTGGTGTCCTGCAGTGTCTTTACTGGGACCAGTGCTGTTCAACACATTCATAAATGATCTGGAAAAAGGGATGAACAGTGAGCTGGCAAAATTTGTAGATGATATAAAAAGTTACTCAAGATAGTTTAAGTCCAAAGCAGACTGCAAAGAGTTACAAAGGGATCTCACAAAACTGGTTGATTTGGCAATAAAATGCAGAAGAAATTCAATGCTGATAAATGCAAAGTAATGCACATTGGAAAAATAATCCCAAATCTTCATATTAAATGATGGGGTCTAAGTTAGCTGTTGTCAATCAAGAAAGAGAGGTTGGGTCACTGTGGATAGTTCTCTGAAAACAGGCACTTAATGTGCAGCAGCAGTGCAAAAAAGCAAATACAACAGGGGTCAGCAACCTCTGCCAGCCCCCTTGCCAGCCCTACCCACCACACCCTCAGCAGGTACCAGGGGTGGGGCCAAATGGGGGCAGAGCCAGGGACCGCGGGTTGAGAGGGGGGAGGCTAGGGTCCTTGAAGGCAGGCAGCCCCGGAGTGTTGGGGGCGTGGCTGAGCCACCCCATTCCCTTCTACTTTGGGGACTGACCCTCGACTATGGGCCGGACCCCTGAGCCGTGCAACTCCGACCCCCCACACACACCTGAAGCCACGTAGCGCTGGCTCCCAAGCCCCACTGAGCCACTCTGTCCCCCCCAGGTGCTGACCCACACACCTCCAGCCCTCAAGCTGCACCGGCTCCCAAGACGCTCCAGCCCTCTTCGCCAAGCTGTACCACTCCAGCCACCCACGCTGAGCCATGCCGCACCAACTGCTGAGCCACTCTGGCACCCCGCACTGAGCTGTGCCGCACTGGTTCCCAAGACACGCTGAATTTCTCTGGACCCCCTGAGCTGAGCTGAGCTGCCCCCTAAGCTGAACGGTGCCACGCCACCTCCCAAGCAGAGCCGCGTGGCCACACTGCTCAATTTTTGTGGCCCCAATAGGCCACGCTTGGTGGTGGGGCCAGTGAGGAAGTCTGAGCAGCACTGAGTGCCGCTCAGGATTGGCCTGCATGCCAAACTTGGCACACGTGCTGGGAGTTGCTGACCCCTGAAATAGAATGTTTGGAATCATTAGGAGAAGGCCAGATAAGACAGAAAAGATCCTATTGCTTCTTTATAAATCCATGGTACTCCCACATCTCAAATACTATGTGCGGTTCTGCTTGTCCCATCTTAGAAAAGATACATTGGAATTGGAAAAGATGCAGAACCAGGCAACAAATGTGATTAGGGGTATGGAAAAGCTTTCATATAAAGCCAGATTAGTAACACTGGGGTTTCCAGACAAGGGGGGAGGGGGGGCAGGGGTGATAGAGGTCCAGAAAATCATAGTTCTCATGAGCTATGTCTACAATACAGGGCTCAGTTAAGTAGACTCAATAAGGTCTACTTAAAGCGTACTTTAAGCAGACCTTATTAAGTCAATTTAGTGAGGCCACATTGCATTAAGTCGACTTTAAATGGGTCCCCTGGCTTAAATCGACTTTATAAAGTTGACTTAAATGGCGCCACTGCACTAAGTTGACTTTATTAAGTTGACTTGAATGGCCACATTGTGATAAGTCGACTTAATAAAGTCGACTTAACCCTTAAAGTCAACTTTAAGGGCAGAAGTTCTAAGTCAACTTAAGCAAGTACTTAAGTCAATTTAATGAACTCCAGATGTGGTCAGGGTGTTCCTTAAGTCGACTTAAGCCCCTCGTGTAGACATACCCATGGAGAAAGTAAATAAGGAAGAGTTACTTATGCCTTCTCATAACACAAGAACGAGGCAGGGCACCAAATGAAATTAATGGCACTGGGCAGCACGTTTTAAATGAGCAAAAAGAAGTATTTCTTCACACAATGCAGCCAGTCTGTTGAACTCTTTGCCAAACGATGTTATCAGGGCTAAAATTATATCAGGGTCCAGAAAAGGACTAGATAAGTTCATGGAGGATAGGGCCATCAGTGGCTATTAGCCAGGATGGTCAGGGATGCAAAACCATACTCTGAAGTATCCGTAGCCTCTGTTTGCCAGAAACTGGGAATGAGTGACAGAGGATAGATCACTTGATGATTACGTGTTCTGTATATTCCGTCTGAAATGCATGGCATTAGCCACAGCTAGAAGAGAGGATTGAGCTAGTGGGCCATTGGTCTGACCCAATGTGGTCATTCTTATGATTATCTCCAAACAGTTCTCTGAAACTTTAGGTCTAAATAAATTGCCCACTTTTTGTTTTTACAACAGGACAGAAGTCTATATCTCCCCAATTTACAGATAAGGAAAACCAGGGATAGAGAATAAGAGACTTTTCCAAGGTCTCAGACAAAGCAGTGACAGAGCCAGGCCTAGAACTCACATTTCTTGATTGCCAGGCCAGCATGTCAACCACAGGCTCATGCTGTCTCCTCCATCCTGCTGTTTTCTTTCAGTTTTTTGACATGGCATGAAATCAGGCCATGTTGCACATGTACATATTTAGGTCATGCACTGACCATCTCCCATAAGAGCGCTCAACTCCAGTGTCAGCTATAGGAACATATAGGATGCCACTATGAGCCCAGCACGCAGGGTGCAGCTCATTTGGGGAAGACTGGTGATTTGCATGTGAGTATCCGGGAAGGCAGAAGATCTCAGGACATGTTCCATTACACCAGGGATGATTAATCCAGTGCCTGGGAGGTAAGTAGTGTATCACAATCTATTTATCCCATGACAATGCAAATCACAGAAAGATACTGAGGGAAGGGTAGGAGACTTGTAGCCCTTAGACTTTAGATCCAGGAGGCAAAGGGCACCTTACAGACCAACCACTGGGCAAGCCACCATGGCACTTGGGCAGCTTTCCCATCAGCAGACTCAGAACAAATGTTTTCTTCCAGGCAAATATTTTTTCATGATTAAGACAGACTTTTGGTCCTTTCTCACACACATGCCCTAGAGGCTTCCCATTAAATTCCCACATCTGTTCCTGGTTTGCCATTGATCTCAAGATATTACTGCCATGCCAGAGAATGTGCAACAAAGGATCAGGTGACATCTCAAGAAAGAGGCCTCAAGACACTCCTCAAGATCTAGCCCAGTGGATGGTAGGTGAAGCAGTAGTAGGAGTCATTATATAGAACAAGTCACTGTGGACTTCAAAATGGTGTCTGACCTTAAGCTGATATAAACAGCCAACCATGCAGCTGGTCAAAAACAGTCCCTTCTCTCACCCTCACTGACAACAGTGTAAATGCCAATAACATCAAAGGAGTTTTAGACACACACAGTGATGGGGAGTGTGGGGAGACCAAGACCTCCCCTCCAACCTTCCTAGGAATTAATTCATAGCACATAGAGGCTCTGAAGGCTACCTTGGTGAGGTAGGTAAATTAGAAGGAGAAATGACATGTGGGGGGAGAGAGAAGATCCTAGACATGTAAACATGGAGGCAACAAGGAAACCTTACTTCCCTACCCATCCAACCTTCCCTCTCTATCCCTTCTTGCAAATCAACACCCCAAGAACTTGCTGCAAGCTTCACGTGTCATTTTTAGTTGGTGATTGGTCCAGGCCCCCATCCCAACCTTATGGAGCTAAGAGTTCCTTTTGGTTTGCTTTGCTGGTGAGAGAGCGGTTTACAAGAGATCAGATGGGAGGAAGACATTTTCATTTAGGTTTGATATACAATTAGATTTAGAAAAGGTTGGATGCAGATAGCACAATCATCATTAGCATAGTTCTGTCTACTCTCCCTGCCCCAACTCCCCACCCCGCACCTCATCCAAAAGTTTTCCAGGAGATCATAGTAATACCCGTCATTGTGCCATGGCTGGAGCTCTTGATCTCAATAAATTAGTTAACTATTTAGATCAGGGGTCGCAAACACACGACCCGTGGGCCACATGCTGCCCCTAAAGCTATTTCCTGTGGCCCTCAACAACTCTATTGTTACCAATATTTGCAATAGTGTTGAATGAAAAGGTTTCAGTGGTGCAGCCCTTGGGTTAACAAACTAGTCCTCATGCGGTCCTGGTGGTGATTTGAGTTTGAGACCCCTGATTTAGATCATATTGCTGCCTGGGTTTCTTTCACAAAGAATAACATAGGGCCAAATTCTGTGGTCCACAAATGAGCATAGTTCCCACTCCAGTAATTGAAGGGTCCAAATCTGGGCAGGGAGAAGAGAAAATGGGATAGGTTGTTGAAGGCTGGACCACCTAGACCAAGGGTTCACTCTCAGCTGTGCTTGGAATGCATTGCTGGAGAATGAGGGAGCTCCTTAGATCCCCACCCCACTCAGGCACATAGAACAAATCACAAATTTTCCCCTGCAAAACAACCTCAAAGCTGTATTATGGGAGAGAAAAAGCAAAGTTAGTAGTTAACATAAATGGATTTAATTTAAAAATAAATCATCTTGTTGCTAATAAATTTTACAACACTTCTCTCACTTACACAGTTACATGTGTTTGCACTTCTGTCAAGAAAGGGGCTCATGATGAATGTCTTTATCATTGCGAAAGATCTCACTTCCTCAGTGCTCAAGCTTGTGTTACAACAATTGCTGTTTGGGCAATGCAGCTCATTACCATACTTCCCTAAACACAGTATCTGTGGTGCAGATCTTCTTACTCAACACTCCAGAGTGACTCATCAGAGAGCACTCACACTGCAGCTGATTAATCTGGTATGGCTTTCTAGTTTCCCAGGCTGTTGCTTTGGGCCTGTAACTGAAGGCTGGTGGTTGGGTTTAGTCCTCCCTTTCTTTTTCTTAAACTGGATGTGTTCTTTCTGGGAGAAAACACATTAAAATAGAAAATAATCCCTTATACATGTGCCACCCCCACCTGTGAAGAGGAGCCAGTCAAAATATGGTTCATTGGTTTTGTTCAAGATGTGGTTTTAAGAAAATCCGTGGTGATCTGTTAGGAAAGAAAAGACAAGGACCAAAGCTTCCTTTTAACTAGGCTAAACACCCCCTTGGTGAACCATTTCCCTCATTACTTTGGAAGCAATGGCTGTGATTTTTCAAGGAAGCAAACAGGATTTAGGCAGTCACTTAGGATCTTCTGAGCATTCCGGCTCTTATATCTGCCCATAGAAAGCTGCCTACAAAGGGCTAAATTCTGCCCTTGTTACACTCTTTAACAGACAGGGTTGATCCATCCATGGTGACCACATAGCCTCCATTACTCTACTGTCTTAACACCTCAGACAAGCCTTACCGTATTTATCCTCACTACACCTCTGGGGGATCAGGATTATCAAAGTGACTTGCCCAAGGTCATACAGGAAGGAGGTCAACAGCAGAGAAAGGATTAAACTCAGGTCTCCTACACCCTGCAGTAGTAGCCTAACCACTCACCCATCCTTTGCCTGTCTCCTAGCAGAGTAAAGCCCAAAGGGTTATATACGTTGCCCACATCCTAGCACCTGTTGACTACTATATCAGACCAAAATGTAATCTCACACCCAAACCACGATCATATTCCATATTTAAGTATACTGAAGTTGCTGTGGTCTAACTGTGATTATTGCAAAATGAATGACACCAGACAGGAAGACTCTTGCAGCAGAGGCTATAGACCACATTGTTTTAGAGTTGACTCCAGCTGTACCTGTGTCCTTCATTTTGAGTTTCTGTCCCTATATTTGATCCTTGGTACACTAAAAGGCATTTTTCAGGGTGGGTCTTGGGGTCTCTACCCTTCAGGCAGTCGTGAAGAAGCAGAGCTGAAATTCTGAATCCATTAGTGCAAAAAACCTGATGCACATTTCAGGATAATTTCCATACAACATTTTCTGCACTGGGCAAAAATTCCAAAGGATTTGGACATGTGGAGTGATCTTGGCCCCAGTGAAGTCAATGGGAGCTTTGCCACTGCTTCAATGGAGGCCAGATTTTATCCATCATTGATAGCCATCCACTTTGGTAGCCATATGGTAAATTTCTTCAGGTAAGAGCATGGATTAGGTACCAGGGCCATCCCTGAGGGGCTGGGGGTGGCAAAGCAAGAACAATCCTGTGCCCCCCAGCCCCCTGGCTGAGGGAGCAAGGCAGGCCAACCCAGAGGCTGGGACCTGCACTCCTGCCCCTTGCCGGGCCAGCTGCTCTGCCTCCAGAGCCAGGGCATACTGGCCCAGAGGCTGGGCTCCACTTCCCTGACCCACCCTTGAGCCAGCTGTTCCACCCCTCCCTTGCTTCCCGCCAAAGGCAGTGAAGCAGGGACGGGGAGCAGCACAACAGTGGTGGGGCAGCAGTGGCGCGGATCCCATGCTGACCTGTGGAACCTCAGGGCTTGGAACGGTTGCCCAGTTCACCCCCCTCATTCCCAAGGACAGGCCTGCAGAGCACCACACAAGGACAGACTGAAGATAGACTAGCAGTGGGGAAAATCCCTGTTCCATTCCTAGAAGAGATGTTTATGACTTCCCAGGAAGGGAAAAAAACACAACAAAAACACAGCACCTGAAAACAATCTCACTAAAAACATTTAAGAGAGGTTGCATCTTTCCTTCCCCTGACTTGTGTCTCCCTATTTGAAGACTCACTAATAATTTTTTAAAAATCATACTTCACTCTCTCCTACTGTGCATAGCATAGGTAAACACATGCTGTGAAATCTATTACAGACATGAGCTATTGACCGGATTCAAAACCCAATGGAGAGATTGGTAGTCAGATCTCACCCTTCTGATTTAAGACATACAGATCAAGATTTTCAGAAATGCCTAGAGATTCTGAAAATCCAGAAGTTTGAGACACCTTCACTCAGTGTGCTGAAAACTGTACACATCTATTTTTTTGTTTGCCCAAATTGTGATTTATAACTGAGCTTAGAATCTGAGGACTCACTACAGTGTCTTTAAAAGAAAATGTCCCCATGAATTTAGGTTTAGACTCCAGTTCAGAAACTATTTGTGGTACTTAGTTACATGGGCACTTGGTAAACTATAGCTGTCTCATGGTTTTCTATTCTTTTAGTAAACACCCGTGCAGCTAGTGGCACTGACACTTCTCTAATGGAAGCATGTATAGCTCGTACGGAAGGTGCCCGGAAAGGTGATGAAAATTCAAGCAGATGTGTGCAAGATCCCCAGGGCAGAGGAAAAGATACAGCTGCCTAAAAAAGCAATTAGCAGTGCGTGTATTTGGCAACATTTCAGGCAATCTTTAATTTGCTCAGGCCCTATCAGATTCAGACAGGACACCTTTGTGAACTTTTTTTAATGGTAGAGATTTCTCACACTGTCTTTGGTAAATATTGCAGAGACCCAGATCAAAACCTTGGTCAACCTTGTCTTATTACTACAAAGGTTATTTCAGTTCTGCTGCATTAAAAGTCAATGGCAAAACATCCACTGATTTCAATACAAGCAAGATCTGGCATTATAAACCTCTTGAGCTTAGAATCTGAGGACTCACTGATTTCAATACAAGCAGGATCTGGCATTATAAACCACTCTATTCAAATTAAGGCCCTGATTCAGAGTAGCACTTAAGACTCACTTAACGTTAAGAACCTTTTTTGAATGAGGAAGTTTTTCTGAATGGGGACCTAAATATCTTTCACTTTATCCTGAGAAATCAGAACTGCACCGTCACGGCAGCTCCATCAGGCTGCGTGAAAACACAATCACTAAAACAAGAGATGGAGACACCCTTCCTAGTCAAAGCTGCCATGTTCATTCACTCCCAAATGTCACATTTGGTCTGTTATCTCTCATTGTTCATATCAGCCCCAAAAGGATTTCACAGAGGTGGAGAGAAGCATCTTAAACACAACCGAGCTGCAGGTGTGGTTTGCAACATAAATAATCCAAGAAAATTAAAAAGATGATTTCTTTTCTACTTGGATAGCACAAAACAGGAAAGCACTGAACTTCAGCAAAAGAAATCTCAGGTGCTTGACTTTACAAAGGCACCCAACATTGCCTAATTGAGCTCCCATTAAAATAAATGTTCAAAATTCCCAGCAGCTCTCATGGGAATGAAGTTAGGCTAACACTGAGTGCTTTCTAAAGTTGTGCCCTGGTTCAGAAAGACAGTTAAAAGTGGCCCTAAAATAATGCACTAGCTACACATGCATATCACTCCGTTGTTACTGTTGTGGAGCCATATCTCCCTCTCAGGGCCTATGTAACCGTCTTTAAGACCCATGCCAACTGAGAGCACTCAGCGCTGTCTGTGCAGCTCTACAGCTCCGCAAGCTCACACAGCCCTATTTTTGGGCCTGTTCTAAATCAGTAAGAGATATTAAGTGCTGTGTATGGCCAGTATGCTTTTAACTTTAGGAACCAGCACTTCAAAGGGCAACATACCCATGCCTGAAGCTACATCTCATCATCACTGGTAAAAGCCTTTCAGGTGACCCTTAACTAGGTTTGGAAGGATTAGATTTTTATTGGTAAAAAATCAGTAACTGTTGATTCCACCATAGCATGCACACACTGAAATGGAGGGAAAATATTTCTATTGATAACAACAGAAATTTACAGATAGGCAAAGTGAGGAAAAATTCTTCTTGAAACCTTAGTATTATCAAATACAGCGATTCAGACTTTTGAATTAGGCATCTTACAAATGGACACACTTATGAATAGGAAAAATAGCTCTGATGTGATTTGCTGATTTAAGGAGATTTTCTTGTAGGTGATGTTTTAATGGGTCCTATAGCTTCAAGAAGTTAAAGCTTAATATCTGCGGTCATATAATGGTTTGAGCCCCTCTGAATTTCCTGTAACTGAAAATTTAATCAATAAAATAATCTCTAAAATATTTTAACATAAATATTGATATTATTTGCTGAAATGTTAAAAAAAACATAAAAAAATGAAAAGTCTGCCAAGCCTACCTTTATCATACTGTTGGACGGCATTCTGTGACTTTCTGTGACTGCACAGGCAGATCTGAGTAATGGCAAAACCTGCAAAGAAAAAGTAGTTTAAAAAGGTATTTAGTTCTTTGTTTAAAACTTTGCATCCACATTCTGCTCTGTGACATGGGTATAAATCCCATCCAGGTACCCTGCTTTTCACCCATCCCTTAGAGCAAATCTTGTCTGTGTGTGTTTTTTCCCTACTTGATATCCTGGACAGAATGGGCTGAATTCATCCCTGATACAATTCCATTGGCCTCACTGGTTTTACACCACAGAGGAATCTGGCCCCAACCACTGAGACCATCTGAAATGGATTCCAGCACACCTGGGAAACCAGATTGATTATGGGAGGTAAGGATTGATTTCTAAAAGAGACAGTACTTTTATAGAAGCAAAATCTCCCTAAAATTGGCTCAGGCCAGGTGGTCTGAAAGTTAGTGGGACCTGGATTACCAAGTACTTACCATGATGCTGAGAGCTGAGAGTGAGGAGTAGAAGCGACCAGACAATTTACCAGTCTACAGCAGAGAACCAGTTCAACCCTAGGCAGGCAAAGACACCCAGACAAAGAGTTCTTTGCAGCTGGAGGGTTACTTTGGCATCGCCTGAATGCTCTGAAGTCAGTAACAAAATGACAGGTTGACTTCAGTGGAACCAGGAGTCCAGGCTGGATTATAGAAGGGGCTTTAGGGGCTGAAGCCCTGGGCCTTGCCCAAAAAGGGATCCCAAGCTCCAGCCCCTAAAACCTCTGTCTGGCTTCCCCTTGATCCGCTCAGCACCAGCAGAGATGGAGTGCTAAAAGCACCCCTGCCAGCACTGGGGTGGGAAGTCCAGGGACCAGAGGCCAGGCTCTGTGCTCCCACCCTGCCCCTACGCTGGGTGGTCCACCCCAGGGGCGCAGTGGGGTGACCAGTGCCTGTTCAGTCTGTCTGGGGGCAGGGTCAGCTGGCTCTCGGCACAACCTCTGCCACTCCAGCACAGCCTTGGTCCTGGGGGGGGGGGTCCACAATGTGTGCCAGTCAGCCCCAGCCCCACTTTCTCCGGGGCCAGACTGGCTGGAATTGGGGCAGGGTGGGAGCACCCTTTGATTTCAGGCCCCTGCCCCCCCACCCAGTGACAGGTCTCCATGTGGGGGGGGGGGGAGGTGGGGGAATGGCCCGTGATGCAGTGCAGTTCAGGGCTTCCAGGTCAGTTAATCCAGCCCCGCCAAGAATAAATCCAAAATCCGAACTAAATCCATGGATGTCAATGGAGACACACAGGATTTAACTCCTCAGATTAAAGGCGAGCAGAATTTGACCTGTAAGCAGTGAAATTTCAAGTTCCATCTCCATTGTGGGGCTCAGAAGCATATGTTCCCATCCATACTATACATCTGGCTATTGCCAAAGATGGCAGAGAGCTAGGGTCTCTTCACAAAGCTGTTGTGAGAGTTCTGATTTTAAAACAAATACACACATACACAAACACACACACACACACACACAAAAAAGAGGCATTTATTTCATCACAGCTGTGCTCTCCAGGACAGAAGGATTTCTGTGACAAGACAATAACGCTTTATATGGTGAGGTTAAGTTTCAGTTACTTGAAACTATCAGCTCTTGTGTTTGAATCGTCTTATATTCTCCACAGTGAAACAAGGCTTCCCCACTAGCAAACATTCGGTCATGCTGTAAAATTGGGCACAAAGGCCAAACAGGCTGTGGATTTAAAGCGATCTAACACGAGAAGCCTAAAGCCAGCCTCCCGTCCAGCTTTGGCTGGTTTGTATGAGTTACAGGCACTATATTACCTGATAATCTGAGCTAGTGCCACTCCGTCTGTAAGAGGAAAGTGAGGCCAGCATTCTGATCCTTATTACCAACGAAGAAGGAGGCTGAAATTTTACTCTGATACCGATTTTTAATCCACAATGAAATTTTCAATGAAATCCTTGTCTCTCCTTTCAGAGTACTAGAAAGAGCCAACTCTGCATGCTTGGGATCATTGTTTTATAGCATTTAAAGCACTCCATGTTACACAGAAGTGTGGTTGTTCTGGCTGCTATGAAATATTCTCCAGTCTCTCTCCATTTGTGTTTCTCATTATTATGGGTGGGGGCTAATTTAATGGAAGGAGATGGTGCTAGTTGATTAAAACAAAGAACTGAATACCAGGACACTAATTTTCTGATCCTTTCTCTGCCACTGAATTGCTGCACAACCTTGGACAAGTCACTTTCAGCACACTGTGCTTCAATTTCCCCATCCAGGAAATGGGGATATATTAATAATGCCCATCCTTCCTTGCAAGCTTGTTGCAAGACACAGCATTCTGGAAGAACGAAGGGAGAGCATTAGCCTTGGCACTGGGAGATGTGGGCTCAATTTTTGCTCTTCTTGAGCAAAATCAGACCCAGATTCTCAAAGGTATCTGAGACTCCCATTGATTTCAAAGAGAGTCAGGCCCCTGAATGCCATTGGGAATATGGGCCTCTGTGTCTCATCTGTAAAGTGGGGACAATCCTTCAATTCTCCACAGAGAGGTTTGTGAGGATAAATACTCTGAAAATTGTAAGGTGCTCTGACACCACAGTGATGGGGACCATCCAGATACCTTAACAAAGTCTTTAAATGCCCCAGGACTCCTTGTTTTCTTAGTAATGTAGTTAGCAATGTCATCATAAAATTCCTCCCGTCCTGCAGGGAGGAAAGCGGGTTCCTTTTGTTTATTGAAGCTCTATACTGTCCAGTCGGAATTTGCTCTGAAAAGCAGAAAAATCCACTGCAGAAGAAAAAGTGGGATTTTGAAGGTTCCCAGACTGTGCATATTATTTTGTAGAGATCTATTAATATTGATAGAGACAGCATCAAATGTGGCTACTAAGAGACATATGCAGGTAAAACCCATCTCTAATAACTATGATGTCTGATTGGAACAGGGACGCTCCCTACATGCAGGACAGAGCACTTTGTAGCCAAATGAAAAGTTTTGTGATGAAGGGAGATGGCTGGTGGAATTAAAATTTACATTATAATCTGGATGCAAGATGTCCCCAAATGTATCACAAAGGGCACACTGGACAGGGTTGATGCCAACAGAACTTGCTGCCCTGGGGCTCTACAAGGGATGGAGTATGCAAGCTTCCTATAGAAGAGCATAGAGGCCTAGACTTTAACTAAGCTTTGAACTGATCTCTAGGGCCCTGAGTCATCTGAGGAGTCAATGAGGGTTAAGCACATGCCTAACTTTAAGCATTTGCTTAAGTGCTTTGCTGAACAGGGGCCAAGACTAGAGTTCTTGCTGATGTGTTTTGCTTTGTCTTGAAAGACACCTGGTCAACACCTGGGGTTCTTACTGGTGGGGGTCACAGGTATGATTATAAATCAATCAGTAAATACTCAACTGCTAAAGCAAAAACTGATTCTAAGGTGGACAAGCCAGAGAAGCCAGGGCAGAAGTGGGTATCACAGGAGCTGAGAAAACCCACTTCCCAGTTCAGTTAAAACAGTTACAATCCCACTTCGAGGTCAGATCTAGTTCACAGGCTCTGAAATTCAGAGGGAGTTGCTCTGAATTAAGCCAACTTTCCCATGGCTGAATCTGCAAATCTATAGACAAGGAAGGAGTTCTATGGGTTTGCAGACGTCCACATGGGCTCACAGACTGAGGGGACTGGAAGGGTAACTGCTAGCCATATATACCAAAATACCATGCTATTTGCTCCATGTGACCTACCCCAACAAATGCAGGTCGAACCAGAGATAGGCCATGAACAGAACCCTCATAACTTTACCCCAAATGGACACAATGTCAATGCCAACCAAAACCAAGCTCAGCACGTGCTCCTATGGAGCTGCACATTGTGTGCAGATTATGCGGAGAACAGGGGGGCGCAACAGAAAGATGCCAATGGACCAGTGTCCCATTTGCAAGCTCAGGGAGAGTCCCAGCCAGGGATGATTTGGAATTGATTGAAAACCTCATGTGTCACCATAACTGTGCTTAGCAGAAAGGGAGAGTGGGTCCTGTCCTATGCCACATGACTCATGGGAGTGAAAAGGAAGGAGCTTACAGAAGCAAAGGGGAAAGGCCATTAAGCAGGAATACCCTAAGGAGGAGGAGAATGGGGCCCACCCTTCGCAGTGGCACCATCAGAACAGGAAGGAGAAGAAGTGGAAAAGCAATGTTGAGGGAATGATGTGATAGCTGCCACAGAGTCTCATGACTCAAAGAATAAGAGGGCAGAAGAGCTGAAGTGAGAGAGGTCTAAGCAGGGGATGGGAACAAAGAAGTGGTGCTACCTGTGAGCATGCATTGGCAAGCTACCTTACGAGAGTCCCAGAAGCATTTTATTTCTCTATTTCACCATCTGCTCATGTTTAGGAGTGTGAACAGAGGGGAAGAAGAGAGCTGGCGAGACGCTAGCAAAGCATAAACTTCCTTTTGCTGCTTACAGTACAGATGGGGAGAGTGAGGAGCCCCCAAGGCAGACAGCTGTCCAGTACCTGACAGTGATACAGCCCCATGTGTATTGTTTTCCATTCTGGGGAGTCGCAGCCCCATAGAACCAGTTCAGCACACCAAACAACAGAGAGCCCTTTCTAATGCTCCCAAATGACACACACAGTGGAGGGATCAATACTACAGGCAGTTCTCCACAACTGTCCCCATTCTCAGAAACTACACTTCCAGGAGGAGCAAACAGGGCTCAGAGCTGAGCTCACTAACCCAGCAGGCATCTTGTACAGAAAGTTTCATGGGAAATACCTGTGTTTCCTCACTATGGCAGCCTTTGACCCTGATTCTGCTAGACCAAAAGGGACAATAAAATGCAGACTGACAGTTCAAGGGTGGAACAGGAAACCTGAAAATAGAGCGGCAGCTCCTAGTACATAATTGGTGTCAGAGAGGAAGTACATTGTCATTTCTCTCCAGTTACATGTGCAGATGCCTGAGGCTTTTCTATACACTGCCAGCCCTATAAATAGCCTTAAGTAATATTGCAGAAAAAAATGCACTGAGGTAAGTTCTTTGCTTTTCTATCAGGGAAGAAATGGGTAAGCATTAACGCAGGGCCAAGTTGTCATAGTCTGGAATAACACCTCTGCCAAATGTTGCTTTTCTTTTATCCCCATCTTCATGAATGATCTCTGTCATGATAGTGTGAAGAACTTCCATAGCAGCTTTCCCAGGATGATAAATTCCCACAGACATCCTCATTAACAGAGAAAAACCCCTCTGCTCACAGAAAATCAGCAAAATTCAAGGCTAAGAGCAGCACTGACCTTCCTCTCTAAGGCTCCGTGAGACCTACGTATCATCATCACTGGTTTCACAGATGGGGAAGTGGAGAGGTTAAATAATATGGCCAGTGCTGAACAGCAGGTTACTGGCAGAGCTGTGAAATGATCCCATGGGGAACAGATTCGCATCAGGAGTCAATGGAGCTATGACAATTTACTCCAGCACTTGAGGATTCGTCCCTAGCTCCCTGTCTCTCAGTTCAGCACCTTGTCCCCAACAGGCAGATTTGCCTGAATTTGTCATGCATATGTCTCTACACTTTCTGCCCAACGTTAATGGAGGCAGGCATTATCTAGACAGCTCTTAAATCCATTCTCACAAGCCGAACAGCTAACTCAGAGAGATCACATATACCAGCTGCACAGCAGAAGTGGGATTTCCAGCTACAATACAAACAAGGCAAGAGCCCAGACTGCCCCTCTTTTTATTTCCCACAAAGCTTGAGGTGTATATGTAGCCACAACAAAGGATTTTTCCCCAAAATGCTTTAAAAAACAAATGTATATTTTGCTAACATGGAACATATCTCACAATATTACTCAGAGCAAGCTCCCATTCTAACCAAAAGGCAGTTTTGCAGGCAGAATTACATCCCTCAAGTGTGTTTAAAAAGCCTCAAGTAACAGAGAGATGCCGAGTTTTATGTTCGCAAATACTGAATGGTGAAGTTCTGGGAGAAGCATAAATTTGGGAGGAGAGAGGAAAATTATATACTGCAGTTTGTATCTGACTTTAAAATCTTGCCTCTTAGCTCTTGCATTTAGCACATAGGTAGTATACTGATGGATGCTACAGAAAAAAACCTAAGACTGGGCTAGATAAATTGCACAAACTAGACTGGATATTGTTAGCTCCATGGCTAGGTACAAAGGTTTACACATTTCAGTACACTAATCTATTCCTTACACAAACATAACCAGAGTGAGCGATTCATACATGCTGTAGATATACAAGAATCTTGTAGTGCCTTGTCTCTCATTAGACTGCAAGCACTTCAGAGCATGGACCATAGCCCAGATTCCCAAAGCTATTTAGGCTCCACTGAAATCAGTGGAGTTAGGAGCCTAAATCCCTTGGATCTGGGCCCTGTCTTTCTGCGTTTACACCGCACATAGCACAGGGAGGTACTGATTCTTATTGTGGCCTCTGTCTGCTGTTGTAAAGCTAATCATAGCTAACAGCGACAGCTTCAGATCCCATAACGTCCCCACTGTCAGTTTTCTCCCAGGAGAGTGTACATTGTGGGACCAGAACAGTCTTGCATCCCTCCTCCCATTCCCTGGCCACCAGTAGGGACCTGAGAGAGGTAAGTAAAAGCTCACGCATTCCAGAGGGCTACCCGACTCAGCCCCTGCCAGCAGGTGGAAGCTGTGAGGAAGTGGGGATGGGGATACTTTTGGGATTTTCTCTGAGTGCTATGTTTGTGCCTCAGCTTCCCCACATGCATTACTCATGTATATCAGTGATGGGACCTTGTTATCTAATCATTACAGAGACCACTAGAGGGTGGGTTGGCCCTCCCTAGCCACATGCAGGCAGGACCCCCTGCTTCTGCCCCGACCAGCTATACAGGTTGTTCAGGCAAAAATCAGAGGAGTGGCCACTTAGCCTGGGAAGGAAACAAAGGACTGGGAGGGGATAGAGCTCTGGTCTAAGGGTGGCTGAGTGGAAAGAGGTGAATCCCCAGGAGGGGTGTGACAGGGAGGGCATCCCAAGAAAGGGCCTTCCCAGGTGGTCACCCCTATAAATGCTTATCAGCCAGCTAGACCAGCCTTTTCATGCTGTGGTCCTGAGAACTAATCAACCCTTCTGACTTTCACATTGGCTGGGACTTACTCTGACTGTGGAGGTGGGGTCATGTCCCATTGAGGCATGGAGGGACTCCCCAGGACCCCACAAGAAGCAGTCTCACAGGGGGAATCCATGATGGAGCAGGAGTGCTAAACTCTTCAGGGTCAGATGAAGGAGACAACTTCATGGGTGTGGGGAGACCCTAGCATTGGCAGAACCTTCCCAAGACAATTTCATCTTGTCTGGCTGTGCTGAGAAGAGGGTAGAAGCATGGAGATCCTGGAGGAAGGCTCCATTGTGGCAGGCTCCTGCTCCACAAAGAGAAAAGAAGATGAGAGCATGATTCCAGTGAGGCCTTCACTCCAGCATCTGTGCAGAATTGAGGTCTGAGTCCCTAAATGCGTTCCACCCTTTCCAGTCTTCACTGGGCCAGGATGACGCCAGCAAAGATGATCTGCTTCAGAGGATAGCAGACTATCTAGTCAGCATGAATGAATGAACTAACTCCTCAAGGTCTCATTCACCTGCTCATCCACCAACGTGATTTATGCCATCATGTGTCTGCAATCCCCTCAGACCCCCGACTTATATATTGGACCAGGGGTTCTCAACCTTTAGCAAGTCTCCTCTGCAGGCCTGATTCACTCCCCCCCACCCCTTCCCGACCATGGGCCCAAACTCTGGTTCCTATCCTGGCAGCAGCCCTAGACCCCCTGGCAGCAGCCACAGTGATGGACCCAGGTGTGGCCACAACCACCAGTGACAGTCCCGACCCCAGGCGCTGGCAGCAGCCTCAGCCCCGACCCCAGCAGCAATGGTGGCCTCCAGTCCCAGCAGTGGCAGCAGACCCCAGCCCCAGCCCCTGGCCCTGGCCACAGCCACAATCCCCAGTGGAGCCACCAGTAGCAGCAGCAGCCCCAACCCCACACCTGAACTTGGCCCCAGCCGTGGCCACAGCCCCAACCCCCGGCAGCTGCTCCGTCCCCTTCCCCTGGCAAAGGCAGCTGACTCTGCCCATGCACCCAGCCATGGCCACAACCTCCAGTGGGGATGTGGCAGCTGCCCCATTCCCAACAGCAGGCCCTGGGCCCAGCAGCGGGAACAAGCCCTAGCCCCAAAGCCGGTTCTCGCTGGGTCTGCCCCTGCCCCCCCAACTCATCAGGGGGAGTCACGGGGGGATCCCACAGTTGCAGGAGCCCTCTCCCTGGCCTGGCCTGGGGTCACACAGCATTTTATATTTCCTGCCCTGGGCCAGTGCCATGGCTGGCCACAGAGTGGGAGATTTCAAAATGCCCCGGCTCCCGGGCCTGTGTAGATGAGCAGGGCAGCCTGCCTGCGTTACATAGGCACACTCCCTGCCTCTGCTGCAGCAGCTCTTCGGGGGCCGGGGGGCACTTTCAGTCTCCATGTGACACACTCCCTGCTGTGTCATGACACACTTTTGTGCTGCAACATAGCAGTTGAGAACCGCTGTTCTGGACAAACAGGACAGTTTTTGTGCAAAAGAATAAGTGGACAGAAATCTGACACCACAAATAACAACATTCAAAAACCAGCAGGGGAACACTTCAGTCTCCCTGCTCACTCCAGTAATGATTTAATAGTGTGCTCAAAGAAATGGATAGCAAATTGAAGCTTCAAAGAGAAAGAGAAAATGCAGAATTGGAATTTGTATGAATATTTGACACTGTTGACCTAAGGTTAAATAGAGACTACAGATTTTTTTCTCATTAGAACAGTGGCTTTGACCTCACCTCCATCTATAAGCTGTTCCCCAATGTTTCAATCTAAACAACTGCTTCGATTTGCTGCTACAGTGTGACCTGATCCTATGATTTACACTTTCCTGGATGTATTTTCCTCCCATTCTGTAAATTCCCCATCTTCAAGCATCTGACAAAGCAGGATTTTCTCCCATCAGAGCTCATGCAATAAATAAATTCATTAATCTTTAAAAGTGCCATAGGAGTCCTTGTTTGTTTGACTGAAGAGGCAAAGCCCTTTGAACGAGGCCAGGGCTTACCTAAAGAATTCTAGTATGCCCCTGCCAGGTCTGAATGCCCATGAAATAGCCTCCTCCTCAGAACGAAGCATGATGTGATTTTCAGCTTTGACCTGCCCCCAGGATGCTCACAATATGGACCCTGCAGTGCATCAGCTGTGCTGGTGGCAGTGTCGTGATGAAATGAGGGATCCTGTTTTAGTACTACCAGAATGAAGCACCTCAACTTGCAAAGCAAAATGCAATTGGAAAGCTTCCCGAGCCAGGCATCTGCTCCTCTGATCTATTTGCCATATGAAGATGCTATGTCGGGAAGCAGTGAGATTGGGGGAGTGAATTCTTCTCCTCTTGCAGTCTGTCTCTGCAGCACATTCCAACAAGGCTTTTCTCCACACAGACTGTTCTTTGAGCAATGGCAACTGGAGGTCTTGACCCGTATGGGGACAGAAGCAGAAACCAAGCTGAAGAGGAAGAGCAACACTATGACTGTTGAAGCAAGCAATAAATCTTAGATCCTGTTCCAAAGGGGTAGTTGTGCTCATCTAGTTCAGCAAAAGAAGCAAGGAGTCCTGTGGCATTTAAAGGCTAATACATTGATTTTATTGCATGAACTTTCATGGGAGAAAATCCCACTTCCTCAGACACTTTAAAGATCTTGTTGAGGGCTTAGGAACAGGTGCCATCCGAGGGTGGGAGCGGAAGAGATCCTGTTTCTTTTTAAAGTGCCGAGATTTTCCGGCAAAATACGGAGTGCTTCCTACAATTGCCAAATTCATTTCTTTACACTTACCAGATTACTGGCAACATTCACAGTCCAACAAGTGTTACACAGACGGTCTTATGCACATGTCACTAAGAGCTATCCACAACACACAGTTGGCATGTGATGCATAATTAAACTTTTTTGGGAACTAGCTCTACTGTAGAAAGGTGAGGGTTTGTCTGCATGCATTGGCCTTGCCCAAGGAAGACATCACTTCAACTTCCCTCCTCTCTTGTTTTCTCCCTCCTGTGGCAGAGATGCTCAATGGGGTCCTGTCCTTGACAAAGAAGTCATTTATAGTGCAAAAGGTTTTCAGCAAAACTACTTTTTTCATACTTCAGCCAAGCCTATTCCCTACTTGCTACTATTCGTCTTCCCTTTCCCATGTCAGAAAGCTTCTCATCCATGTCAATAGTCCATCCTGCCCCACAGAAGTTCTCCAATGAGCACTTATCATGGAGCTAAGCGTGTGACTATTTTGATAGGTTTATGCAGTAGGTAAAGGATGCCATGGCCCATGAATCTCTTTTGAAGTATTTCAGGCATAAGCAGCTCCCCTCTATGAACGGGCAAGCACTGGAGCTAAGTAGTTTCTGTTTGGCCTCAGGAGAAATGAGCTTTCAGTGAGTTTTAGGCACTATTCAGAATTGCTATTTTAAGTAAAACACAGCATGTTAGTTTACTCTGAAACTGAGGCTCAAATCTCCAAACTATTGAAGCACCTCACACCTTCTGAAATGTTTGAACCATGTCTACATACTTTTGAGAATCTGAGCTGGAGATCTTTGTCTTTGCGATGTACCAAAATACTAGACTCAGAACAAGGTGAGACTAACACAGGTTTTTGACCAAAAAATAATGGGTATGTGTAAAAAAAACCCTTCCATTTACTTCTGCATTAATACTGAGAGATAGGACTACTAAACTGGCATATAAGGTGACAATTTCGAAACTGATGCCACTGGATCCATGCCAGCATCAACAATCAGTGCAGTCTTGCTCTTATTTATTACCACTAGTGGAAGACAGTTGGTGGTGAGGGATGGAGTTAAACGTGTTGCAAACCTCTTGTTTATTTGTATGCTGAAAGCCAGTTGATTTTGCCAGAACCATTGCTCCTTTGTTTAGATTTGGTCTATCAAATCACCTTTTCTCTCACCTCCCATGTGGCATGTGGAATGTTTCATAACCACAGCTACTAACAGAGGAAATTTGGTGAAATCAACTAAATACATAAGCAATAACCACCAAAGAATGATCAGTTGCCAGCTGCTGTTGGTCTATTTCATGGGTAAGGAGGGCCAGTTCTTTTTGGTTCAGGCAATCTCTTGGCAGCTCAGTCAAGGCTATGTAATTCCTATCAGATTTCAGACCCAAATGCAACAACTCTTCCATTGGGCAAAATGGTTACTGGCCTAAAATACTCACAAGACAGGTTTCAGAGGGGTAGTTGTGCTACTCTGTTTTCAATAAATGAGGAGGAGTCCTGGGCACCTGAAAGACTAACAAAAAAAAAATTTGGGGCATAAATTGTCATAAGCTGGAACCCACTTCTTCAGATGCATGAAGTGGAACAATTTGCTATGTATAGGTCCACATTATTTTTTGTTGTGAGCTAGCCATTCCTAGTCTGTGTTCAGACCTAGTCTGATAGTGTCAAGTTTGCATGTGAGTTCCAGCTCTGCGGTTTCACATTAAAGTCTGTTTTTGAAGGTTTTTTGGCTGAAGTATGGCAACTTTCAAGTCTGTTACTGAGTGTCCAGGGAGACTGAAGTGCTTGCCTATTGGTTTTTTAAAGTTACCATTCTTGATATCTGATTTGTGTCCATTTATTCTTTTGCAAAAAGACAGTTCAGTTTGGCCAATGCACACGGCAGAGGAGCACTGTTGGCATGTGATGGCATATATCACATTAGTAAATGTGCAAGTGAATGAGCTATTGATGATGTGACTGATTTAGTTAGGACCTATGATGGTGTCACTTGAGTAGATATACAGGCAGAATTGGTCATGGGGTTTGTTGCAGGGATAGGTCCCCGGGATAGTGTTTCCTTGTACAGTGCGTAGTTGTTGGTGTGTATTTGCTTCATGTTGGGGGGCTGCAGGGGTTAAAGTAAGGGGGAATGCATGGGAACGCAGTTCTGGGGCCCCCTAAATCTCCCCCCTGCAGGGCAAGAGCAACTTGTGGCCGGGAGGCAGCTCACAGCTGGTCAGCCAGCATGCAAACAGCTGAGGTAAGGCCTCAGCAGGGCCCAGCGGAGCCCCACAGTGGGGCTGGGGAAAGGGAGGTGCTGGCCTCTGGGATGGGGGTGCACAGAGCTGCTGGGGGACAGGGAATGCTGCTGGAGATTGTGTGCGGCAGGATATGTGTGCATACCTCAGTGTGTGTGTGTGTGTGTGTGTGTAGCTGGAGGTGTGTACCTGTATGTGTGTCTGTAGCTGGGTGTGTGTGTGTGTAGCTGGCAGTGGGTGGGATGAGTATGTAGCTGGGGGTGTGTGTACCTAGGAGTTGTGTAGCAAGGGCTGGAGGAGTGGGGGGTGTATAGAAGGGGGTGGGGGTGGTAGATGTGGGTGTGTAGCTGGCAGTGGGTGGGGTAGGTGAATACCTGGGTGTGTGTGTAGCTGGAGGGTTATGGGGCAGGTGGATGGGTGTGTAGCAAGAGGTTGGTGGATGGCTGTGTGGCAGGGGGTGGGTGTGGGTAGGAGTGGGTGGGGGTGGGGGGGGTAGGTGGCTGGTTGTGTAGCAGGGTTGGGGATGGGTGTGTACCTGGGGGTGGGTAAGGGTGGGTAGCTGGTGGTGGGTGGGGTGAGTATGTAGGTGGGGGTTTGTACCTGGGTGTGTGTGTAGCTGAGGGGTGGATGGAGAAAAGCAACAACCAATGCATGTGGTACTCAGAAGTGGTCTCAAATGCCTACCTGGGCTGGGGGGCAGTAGCTGGAGTGGGGGGCAGGCATTTGTGAGCCCGGACCAGTGTGAGGGAGGCCTGGAAATTTAGGAGGGTTCCCGGGTCCCCAAATTATACTTTAACCCCTGAGTAGCTGGGATGGGTGGGGAGGGGCACCCTGGCATGCAGGGGGCCTGGAAATTTAGAAGGGTTCTGAGGCCCCCCAAATTATACTTTAACCCCTGGGGGGCTGTCTGTAAGAGAGGACTGGTCTTCCACCCAAAGTCTGTGACAGTAAGGGATCATCTTCCAGAAAGAAACTGATAGAGCAGGATGAGTATCCAAAAGTCACCTACTACAGGACAGGCCTGACAAGGAGAACAACAGAATGCCACTAGCCATCACCTTTTAGCCCCCAGCTAAAACCTCTCTGCTACATAATCAAGGAACTACAACCTGTCCTGGAAGACAATCCCTAACTCGCACAGACCTTGGGTGGCAGACCAGTCCCCATTACCAAGTAGGAGAGGACTTCAGTCTCCCTGGAAACTCAGTAACAGACTTGAAAGTTGCTGTACTTGAGCCAAAAAATATTCAAAAACAGACTTCAGCACAAACTTGCAGGGCTGGCACTCATATGCAAAATTGACACTGTAAGACTAAATCTGAATAGAGACTGGAAATGGCTAGCTATCTACTACAAATAAAGTTCCCATTTTTGGCATTTCACACCTTCTCATTGACAGTTTTGAATGGGCTTCGCCTATCCTGATTGAATTGACCTCCTTAGTACTTGGCCACCTCATAAATTGTATCTCACCCTTTGCACGTGTACCTTTACCTAACAAACTGAAGTTTCCATTTCATGCATCTGAAGAAGTGGGTTCCAGCCCAAGAAAACTTGTGCTCCAAAAAAAATTTTTATTAGTCTCTATGGTGTTAAAAGACTCATCATTAGATAAGACAGAGTTCGCATCAGCACAGTTTTGTAGGTCTGATTGCTAAAGGTTTCATTATCAGCAAGCAATGCTGGAAGCCTGAAGTGCTGCAGGGAATAAAACTTTACTAAATGGGCTGAGACACCAGCATTACCAATCCACAGCAATCTGCCCTAAGCCTGTATTCCTGACGCCCTACTTTTCTACCAGTTTCAATCCCTCCTGAAACGCAAGCCTTTTCTGCCAGTTCCACTCATGATCCCGCACTAAGGGAAGAACCTGGCCCAGCTCTGCACCAGGAGCAAGAGGATGGGTCTGTAGAGTACTCATACCACTTAGGCTTGAAGATGAAGCATACATGGACAAATCTTTAAAACAGGCAGCTACCTAGCTTTTGAACAAGAAAGACTGCATCACAGCTGTGGGCTGCTCATGCCTCTGGCTACCTATCTGATCCCAGACAGATGACAGTGGGAAAGAGGCTGGAGCAATCCTAAGCTGAAGCATGAGAGAAGTACATGTCTGGACAATTCCAGTGCAACTCTTACATTTGTATCTGGCAACTAGGTGAAATGCCACAGACCCAGTTAAACAAAATACTGGCTTACACTCTTGGATCTACAATGTCTGGAGACAAAGCTGTACTTGATTTACAACTGTCATAATAAAGGCCTGAATACTGGAGGAAAGGTAAAAAAAACAGCCCATATGAGTGAAATCGCCACTGACTCCAGTGGGGTTCCATGGACCGAGTAACCAAAGTGGTAGGCATCATTTACAAACTTTAGATTGGCTCAATAGGAGTTTTGCATGCAGAGATGCTACAGGACCAGGTCCCAGGCATATTATAACTCATTGCCAGAGGTGAGGAGTTGATTTATTTTAGTGTTCATGGCTCAAGCATATCAAGGGTTACTTTTGTAAGGAAATGGTATATGGGTTTGAAAAAGTAACTATATTACAGTGGTTGCCTAAAGAGGGGGAGAAAGAGGGGAAGTACAGTGTTGTACACACCACAGAAAGCAGAATGAAAACCCATCAGGCATAGTCTCTAAAGCGGAAGGAAGCACTTCCTCTGTGCCACCCACCAGCCTTCTTTGAAAGTACAGTACAAGGAAGGAAGAACAGTAGAGGGGAGACCTCAAGTGACTCAGTAGCATGGGGAAGCAGATAAATTTCATCCTCCTAACAGCCTTTTCAAAACCTCTATGAACCATTTCGCAAAGCAGGCGTGAGACTGAAAAAGTGGAGTCACCACATGACCTTCCAGACAATGCATTAAAAATATGCATGCAGGTTTAGTGTCCAGAACTCTCACCTATTTCCTTGCTTCCATTTTTACTGTAACTGTGATTCTCAATCACTCCTGAGTCATCTCATATACATGAGATGATGTCCTTCTCACTCACAACCCTTTTTTATACGAGAGACAAGAGCTACGAAGACCCACATGGTCTATCATGCATCCCACATGAGTCAGAAGAATAATTCTGCACTGCCATGTAGGTTTACAAACCTGTTGCCAGGGTCATTCTACTTTGCCAACATCAACTATTTTTAAAACTAAAGTGGATGCTTGGTGGCTATACTCAACAGAACTGCTGTTTTAGTCACTTGGTTTCAGATTTTTATCTATCTGCAGATTGCTCTCAGATAGAGTTAATGATCAAATTAGCTCCATCTAACTCCTGGTTCTAGAGAAAGTTATTGTCCTGCATTGCAATCATAGCAATGAATCCACTTTGGGGAGAAAATGGGACAGTGCTCCATTTTGCACCAGGTTTCCCATCACCCACAGACAACCCAGACCACCATTATAGCACCTTCTATTTGAGGAACTCAGAACTTTTTGCAAACATAGATGAACGTAGAGAAAATGATTACCTTCATTATATAGAATAGAAAGGCCAAGATCACACAGTGTTAGTGGCAAAGCCGGGAATGGACCACAAATGCCTTAACTTCTTAATCTTGTACTTTAGCACGAGTATGCAGAATGTGGGGAAAAAAGAAAAAAGAATAAACAGCTTCAATCATGTAATTATTTCTGTATTCCAATTAAACATGATTTGTAAAGGGGAATGATCCACCCGTTTGTGCTACAAGCATGTATCATCTATGGGACATGCTGCAAGTGGGCAAAAATAATAGCTGTTGCTGGGGACTTGCTGCATTTTGCTATACAACTCACTTCTAGCTTTTGCAAGTGGAAAAAGGAAGGTTACTCACCTTAGTGCAGTAACTGGAGTTCTTCAAGATGTGTGTCCCTGTGGGTGCACCACTCTGGGTCTTAGCATGTCCTCACATTGCAGATCGGAGACTTTGCAAGCAGTGCTCATCAGGGTCACATGCGTAACATGGCAGTCTTGTGGTGGTGTTTTGCATCCTTTTGTCTCGCATGTGGCCTGATCCCCATCAGTTCCTTCTGTAATTGGGGGTGTATGACAAGGACTCTACACTAGGAAGGAAGGACGGTGGGTAGTGGAGCACTCACAGGGACACACATCTCGAAGAACTACAGTTACTGAACTAAAGTGAGTAACTTTCCTTTCACCTTCAAATAGTATCCCTCCGGGTGCTCCACTCTGGGTGACTCCAACGCAGTGTCCTAACAGGTAGGCGGGACTTCAGCATTTCTATTAGTGAGTGTAGGAGGAACAGCACAGCCAACTGCATGGTACGAGGACCAAGTGGTTGCCTTGCAGATTTCATGTACGGGTATGTTATCAAAGAAAGTGGTGGTAGTGGCCATTGCTCTCATGGAATGAGTACAGATGTGTTCTGGAGTTTGTAAGTTGCAGAGAAGCAGCCTGATACCAGTTTGGATAGTCTTTTGTTAGAAATAGCTCTGCCTTTGCATCTGTCTGCTATTGAGAGCAAAAGCTTATTGTTTGATCTAAATGGTTTTGTTCTTTGTAGAGTGCAACGGACGTCCAGAGTGTGAGGAAGAGCATGGTGTGGATCATTATGTGGCTTCAGGAATAAAAAACAGGTAAGCTTATGGGTTGGTTGATATAGAAGGAGGAAGACATTTTTACGGATAAATTTTGGATGTTCTTTTAATGTGACCTTGTCTTTATGAAAGAAAATAAATGGAGATGAGCCATCAAGGCACCAATTTCACTCACACATCTTGTAGAAGTTATGGCAGTTAGAAATGTGACTTTCATGGACATATGGAGCAGGGAGCAGGTTGCCATGCGTTCAAAGGGTGGTCTGGTAAGCTTTCGGCATACCAATGGTAAGGCCCAGTTCGGGGGGGTGGGGTGGATGTCTGGATATATATTTTGTATTCCCGACAAGAAATGTTTCATTACAGGTAGGGAGTTGTTTCCAAGTACGAGATGAAATGCAGAGACTGCTGCAAGATGCACTTCTAATGAACTAGTAGAAAGTCCTGAGAGCTTGAGAGAAAGAAGATAGTCTGGAATGGTCAAAATAGATACTGACATTGGACTGAGAGATGTTCTTTGAAGAACACCATTTAGAAAACTTGGTCCATTTTTGTAGGTAGGTTTATCTCGTGGAAGATTTCCTACTGTTCAGAAGGACATGTTTCACGGGATCTGAACACTGGAGTTCTTGTTGGCTGAGCCATTGAGGAGGCATGTGGTTAGGCATAGAGTTCATGGAGTGGGGTGTATGGTTCATCCCTTGTCCTGAGATAGAAGGTTGTGAAATAGGGGTAAGATAACTGGATGTCCGATGGACATTTGTAGGAGGACGGTGAACCAAGGTTGTTTGAGCCGGTATGGGGTTATCATGATTACTCTTGCTTTATCTGTTCAGATCTTTAACAGTACTCTGTGGATGAGTGGTATAGATGGAAAGGAATAGAGGAGAGATTGATTCCATGGATAGAGTAAGTTGTTGCCAAGTGAGCCTTTCTTGATGTCTGCTCTTGAACAGAAGAGTGGGCATTTGTGGTTCTCCTGTTTGGCAAACAGATCTATTTGTAGGTGGCCCCACTGATGAAACAGGTACTTTGGAACTAAGGGATGTAGTTCCCATTTATGGTCCTTGATGAAGGATCTGCTTAGGAAATCGGCTATGGTGTTGCGGAAGCCTGGCAGGTAGGATGCAGAAATTGTGACAAGGTGCCTTATGCACCAGTTCCAAAGTTTTATGGCTTCGACACAAAGAGAGATTAATCTGGTCCCGCCTTGTCGGTTGATAAAGAACATGCAGGCTGTGTTGTCTGTCCTAATTCTGATGTCTGTATATTATTTGATGTTGGAAACGATAGCTTGCATTGCAGACAGCCTGTAGTTCTAAGATGTTGATTTGGTAATCTGATTCCTGGGGAGACCATTGGTCTTGTGCAGTATGATCTCTGAGATGTGCTCCCCAGCCTTTCAGGGATGCATCTGTCATCATCATGACTGTGGGGGTTTTGCAGGAATGGCACACCTGACGAAACATTCTTTGGGTTGGACCATCATAGGAGGGAACCCTGGATGTCTTTTGGCCAGTTCTGTTCAACATTTTCATCAATGATCTGGATGATGGAATAGACTGCACTCTCAGTAAGTTTGCGGATGACACCAAGCTGGGGGGAACAGTAGACACGTTGGAGGGCAAGGACAGGATTCAGGGAGACCTAGATAAATTGGAACAGTAGGCCAATAAAAATCTTATGAAGTTCAATAAGGACAAGTGTAAAATCCTCACGTGGGACGGAAAAACCCCATGCACTGCTACAGGCTGGGGAACATTCAGCTACGTAGCAGCAGTGTGGAAAAGGACCTGGGGGTCATGGTGGATGGGAAGCTAGATATGAGTCAGCAGTGTGCTCTTGCTGCCAAAAAGGCCAATGGCATACTGGGCTGCATCAAAAGAAGTTTTACCAGCAGATCAAGGGATGTGATCATTCCCCTCTATTCTGCACTGATTAGGCCACACCTAAAATACTGTGTTCAGTTTTGGGCTCCCCACTACAAAAAGGACAGGGACATGCTAGAGAGAGTTCAGAGGAGGGCAACCAAAATGATTAAAGGGTTGGAGCACAAGCCCTATGAGGAAAGACTGAAAGCATTAGGCTTATTTAGTCTGCAGAAGAGAAGATTAAGGGGGGATTTGATAGCAACCTTCAACTACTTGAAGGGATGCTCTAAGGAAGATGGAGCTTGACTGTTCTTGGTGGTAACAGAGGACAGAACAAGGAGCAATGGTCTCAAGTTACAGTTAGGGAGGTCGAGGCTGGATATTAGAAAAAACTTTTTTACTAGGCGAGTGGTGAAGCATTGGAATGAGCTGCCAAGGGAGGTGGTGGAGTCTCCATCTTTGGAGGTGTTTAAGGCCCAGCTGGACAAAACCATGACTGGGATGGTTTAGTGGGAGTGGTCCTGCCTCTGGCAAGGGGTTGGACTAGATGACCTATGAGGTCCCTTCCAACTCTAAGATTCTATGAGTCTATGATTCTATGGTGGTTACAAAACCTTTTGGAGCAAATGTTCATGCAGTTTGTACACATCTGCAAACCACAGTTGTAGAGGGTGCATGTGAAGCCTGGCGTGTCATACCATGAAGGTGGCTGAGGCCATGTGGCCTAGCAGTTGAAGGCAAGAGAGCACAGACATGGTCAAGGATAGGCTTACTGACTATACCAACTGTGTTATCGTATCGAATCTTTGTTGGGGAAGGTACACCCTTGCTCTTTGAGAGTCTAGACGTGCCCTGATAAAACTGAGTGTTTGTGTGGGCTGTAGGGGTGACTTGGAAGTGTTTCTGAGAAGCCTGACTTGGTGAAATAGGGCCACTGGGTGTATTAGGTGGTTTATGGACTGAGTTTCACTTTGTGATTTCAGTAGGCAGTCATCTAGGTATGGAAAAATCATGGTGCCCTCCTTGCCGAGGTGAGCTGCTACACAAGATAGGACTTCCAAGAACACTCTTGGGGCATTTGACAGTCTGAACAGTAGGATGGCATATTGATAGTGATCTACACTGGTGGTAAATCTGAGAAATCTTCTGTGTGTGGGATGAATCAGGATATGAAAATACGCATCCTGGAAGTCGAGGGTAGCATACCAGTCATTGGCTTCCAGAAAGGGGATAATTGTGGTAAGAGTAACCATCCTGAACTTTTGAAGTCTTATGTGTCTGTTCAACTTTTGGAGATCCACTATCAGTCTCCATCCAGCTGATTTCTTTTGCATCAGAAAATATGGGGAGTAAAATCCTTTCCCCGATGTCTGATGGGAATTCCTTCTATGGTGCCTATGCTTAGAAGGCACGGAGCTTTGTGATGTAGTAATTGCTCATTAGTTGTGTCCCTGAAGAGGAATGCGGAAGGGTAATAGTAGGTTGGTTTTGACACAAAAGGGATGGTGTAACTGGTTCTGATGATCTCCAGGACCCATTGTCTGATGTTATTGTGTCCACTGATAGTAAAAAGGATGAAGTCTATTCAGGTATGTGCATGCTGGTTGGTGCTCTGGAATCAGGACGAGGTCTTGCAGTCCCTTGACCACACCCTCAAAACTGTGGACATGGTGGGGTGGGCAGGGAGGGTGGCTTGGGAGGTTGAGGGTTGGTTAGATGGTTGTCTCCTATATTGGGGCCAGTCTGCTTTGGGGATGGTCTGGACTTCTGTTGTTGGGTCTATAAGGCTGCTGGAATTGTTACCTGGAATTGTAAAGGTTGGTACCTATACTGCTGCCTTCTGATGTTGGGTGTGTATATGCTGAATGCTTGAAGTGCTGTTCTTGAGTCTTTTGAGGTGTGCATCATATCAGTTTTATCTGAGAACAGTCTTTTCTTATTGAATGGCAGGTCTTTGATAGCTGCTTGAAGTTGTTTGGGGAGGTTTACTGAATGAAGCCGTGATGCTCGTTTTAAGACTACACCAGTGGCAATGGTGCAGACAGCGGTGTCAGCAACATCCAATGCCAATTAAAGAATGGTTTTCAAAATGAGATAGCCCTCATGGATGATAGCAAAAAACTGTTGTTTTGTATTCTCTAGAATGTGGTCAATAAAGTCAGTTAATTTCAAGTAACTGTCATGGTCATAATTTGTAAGTAATACCAAGTAGTTGGCTACTCATAATTGAAGGGAGGAAGATGCATAAGCCTTCCTACTATGAAGGTACATTTTCTTGTCCTTTTTGTCATGAGGAGTCAATCTATTTTATAATTGTTTGTGTCTGTGATTTGCAGTCTCGACCACCAGTGAGTTCAGTGGGGGATTAGAAAAAAGATATTCTAAGTCCTTGGCGGGTTTGTAGTATTTTTTTTTCCCACTCTTCTGCACAGTGGTGTAATAGTGGCTGGGGTTTGCCAAATGGTCACAGCAGGTTCCAGCAAGGCTTCATTCATAGGCAGAGCAATCTTGGATGAGGATGACATTTGTAAAATGTGAAGAAGCTTGTGTTGGGGCTCAGCCACCTCCCCGAGGGGAATTTCCAAGGAGTCTGCTGCTCTTTTGAAGCGCTCCTGGTTGTTGAAGTCATCCACAGTGGTTGGTGGGGATGGTATAATGGCCTCATCTGGAGAGCAGGAGGAATTGTGAGGCAGTGATGGAGAATCTGGAAATTCAGACCTTTTTCCAGCCCCCAAGGTATGTGGCACCATTTGATCAGCAGCAGCTCCGTTGTGAGAACTGTGAGCTCTGGATGTGGATAGTCCGCTATGTTCAGAATACAGTGAGTATAGTCGCCATCTCTGCCCCTGTGGCTGGAAATGGGCATGTGGTCTGTACCATGGGGGACCATACCAGGGATATGGTGGCAGCTCCTGGTTATGCTGAGACCCAGGGCCGTAACTATGGTGGGGTGAATGGGGCTTTGCCCCGGGCATGCTAGAGCAGCTCCAATGAGCCACTCCATTAAAAGGTGTGTTTCACACCTCTTTCCCCAGGTGCTGCTAATTGCAAGGGGCACTGAAACAGAGCATTACAGCTCTGCTGAGACCTATGTTTGTGTTTGATAGGAGAATGGGGCTGTCAGGATAAAGTTGCATCCACAGCATCATCATCCTCTTCACTGGAAAAAACGTATAGGAGAGGCAGTACCAGCAGATGAGATAACCCCAGAAGAGAGATTGGATCTCAGGTAAGGCGAGGCTGGAGGGGATGGCCATTCCTCATTCAAGTTAGCATGTTTTCTTTTTGTGTGTGTTTTTTCAGTACAGAGTCCTGCGGTTGTTGAGTCGATGCCATATAGGGAAGTGGTTCTGATGCCACAGATGTTATTGGCTCACTTGGCCGTGCCACAGTGCCAAATGGTACCATGGTGGTCAGCGGTGCCGACAGTACAGCAGTGGTATAGTCGATTCTAATGGTGCTGTGACGGTTTGTGGTGCTGGAGCTTGAGAGGTCAGCTCCCTCACTGCCAAAGTTATTGTCGATGACAGAGGTAGTGTCGGTGCTGTACGGACAGGCACTTTCATTGTTTTAATGGAGGAAGACTTTACACGGTCAGTCTTATGTCTGAGAGTTTGGTGCTCAAAGTACCTGAGGAACCAAATGCCTCTTTGGTATGTGAGCTCCTGGGAGAAGAGATGGGTGTTTTTTCTCTTCTTCCAGTTGAGTGAGCTGGCAAAACATGTCTTCTGGTGCCTGGAGTATCACTGGCATCCAGACAGTGTTGGCACGAATCAGATGCAGGTCAGAGCACCCACAGGACACTACGCAAAGGAGAAACACAATAGATGTCTTTGGTAAGTGGTTCTATATGTTTACAACCATTAATTGTCAGACAAACTGAGGGGATGGGAAGGAAAGGCAAATTTTTCAGAAGTAGCAGAGTCACAGTGGCCAAAAACACAGTTGTTTATTTTTCTTCTTATTGATGTTATAGTGGCATGAGGTGAGATCTGGGCTCTGTTGTGCTAGGTGCTGCAAAGACAGAATGAGAGACAGTCTCTGCCTCCACCAGCTTATAATCTATGTAAGGCAGGCTTAGAAGCTGTGCTTAACAGCTTCTGGAGGGGGGCAACTAATCTGCATGGGTTTTGTATTTGCATGAGCACAAAGAACATATTTGCATAGCCACACTATGGGTGCAGGGCAATATGGGTAATGGTATTTGGGTTGATCTGATCACAACTCTGTTAATATCTGTAATTCTACTGAAAAGAAACATGAGATACTGTCTTTTGTAATATGCTACTCTCTTGCTTAATCAAACTCTGGTTAGGTTAGTTAAAGAGTAAAAGCTAGCCTTAGCAAAAAACAGACTTGTAAGAGAGGCCACTGCCTGTTTTAGCCTGAAAAAGTGAACTTGGGGTGGGGTTTGCATAGTTCAGTCTGGAGCTATGCTTGAGGCCTTTGCCTCACCCTGTGGCCCCACTGTCAAATGATAGATCTGGCTAGGCTTCTTATAAGGCCTCTCTTTGTTATTTTAATGGAAGAAGCTGTTTGCAGCTACTTGAGGTTTAAGAGCTGAAATCACTAAGAGGAAAATCCTCTCTCTGAGCTGAATCACTGAAGAGGAACAGGAGATGGAGAGAGTGACCAGTGGATGGAGCTGTTGGATGGCGAGAGCGGCCAGCAGTGGGCTGGATGGTGTGAGTGACCTGTGGGTGGAGCCAGCGGACAGTGGTCAGAGCCAGCGGATGGTGAGAGCAACCAGTGATGGGCTGGACAGGGTGAATGACCTGTGGGCAGAACTGGCGGACAGTTAGTGGAGCCAGCGGATGGTGAGAATGGTCAGCAGTGGGCTGGACAGCGTGAGTGACTGGTTGGCGGAGCCAGCAGACAGCAGGCAGAGCAGCAGCTGGTGAGCGCGAAGCGTGAGTGACCAGTGGGTGGCACCAGCAGACAGCTGGTGTGCAAGACACTCCCTACGTACCCTGGGATTTGTTGGGAGCCTGTTTTGCACTGATTCTCCAGATCAGTGCCGATTTTTGTTGTTGGGCCTTTTACGTTGTTTTTACTACTATTAAAAGTTCTGTGCGCTACACTCAGACTCATGCTTACAAGTGGGGAAGCCTTACCCCTTCAAGCTGTCCAGGGAATAGTGCATGATTTCCCAGAAGACTAGGTAGAGGCTTAAGCCGGTTGGTGCTGTAACATTATTTGGAAACCTCTAAATATAGAGCCTGGCCCTTGTTCTGCCAGCTCACCCTGGCAGAAGGGTTACACCTAAATAACTGATTTGATATGATTGGACTTTTAAGATGGGGCAAGACTCCTTTTTTTTAAAAAAATAATCAGATAAAATAAAGACAGTAAAAATTTTAGCTTAGTTTATTCCTCCACATGGAACTGATTTGATCCTGTATTTTATTTTATTTTTTCAGATTATTTATGCTTACTTCAATAAGCAAAACTCTCTTAGCTGATCTTTGGAAAAATAAGGTCATTAAGGTGCTGGGTTTCAGAATCAGCAGCATATTAATTCCCTTTTGTATCAATGCAAATGCCACTGAAGCATTCACTGCTTCCTAGTAACAACTGCTATGATGGACCATGGCCATGATTTTCAGATATGACTCTTGGGCAAAGGTTAAAGTAAGTCGGAAGATGGAGGAACACTATTCTGGGGCCCACCATTTTTAGGGGTTCAGTGTTCCAGGCCCCCTAAAAATAGAAAATGGTGCCGGAATGCTGCATTACAGGGCCCATGATTTTAAAATAGCAGGCCCCGGAATGCAATGTTCTGATTTCATTTCTATTTTAGGGGCCCAAATGCTGGGCTCTCAAAAATGGCAGGCCCAGGAACAGCATTCTGCTGCATTCTGGCAGGCAGGGGACCGGGGCATTGCTGGGTAGGTCCCCACCCCCAGCTCAAGCCCTGCCCCCAACCCATCCCCTTCGTGGTCCCCACCCCAACCTGGGGCCTGCCCCCTCTCTCCCACCATCTAATTCTAGGCCGCATCACTGAACTGACCAGGGGCCTGCCACTTCCTCCCCAGCTGCACCTCCAGCCTGACCCAGGGCTTACTGCTCCCATCTCCCCAGCTGCACCACCACCCCAAGCTGGGGCCCGCTGGCCCAGCTGCGCTGCCACTGGGTAAGTACTGGGGTGGCCTGGCTTGTGCTGGGGGGGTGGGTATTGGGGTTGGTTACTGGTGGCAGGGGGTGGATTTTGGGGATGGGTATTGTGGGCTGGGGGTGGATTTTTGGGGATGGGTATTGGGGGCAGGGGGTGGATTTTGTGGGCAGAATTGGGGGCTGGGTTGGATTTTGGGGACAGGGGAATGGCTATTGGGGGCAGTAGCTGTGGTGCTTGAAGGGGACCCAGATGTATGGGAGAGGGCCTAACCATGCAGAAGGGGAGCCCACCCATGTGGCAAGGGGCCCACACATGCAGGAAGGGGGCCTGCCCAGTTAGGAGGGTTCCGGGGCCCACCAAATTATACTTTAACCCACGGGTTAAACACATGGCCTGTGGGCCACATGCGGTCCTTAAAGCTATTTCCTGTGGCCTGCAACAACACTATTGGTACCAATATTTGCAATGTCGCTGTACGAAAAGGTTACAGTGGTGCAGCCCTCGGCTAACATACTAGTCCTCATGCAGCCCTCAGGGTGATTTGCATTTGAGATCACTGCTTTAACTCCTGCTCACTAGTTGAGTGGCCTCCCTTATAGGGTATTCAAGATGAGCTACCTAAAGGACTCTAATTTTAGGACATGCCAAACATTTTCTCACTGAAAATCAATCTCTTTAAAAGGTGTCTTGTTAGGCATCCAAACATGGAGACACCCAAGATCCCTTTTGACAACATTGGCCCCATGCAGGTTGTTGGAGTCATCCTGATTTCAATGTGGGCACTGTTTGGGGCCATCTGCACTGGGTAACAGTTTCAGTAGGGGCCTGGTTATATGGAGCTCTTTCCAGGATCAGCATTATAATTATTTATTATTAATGTCTTTGGATGTCTACAAAATACAATAAAAGTGAGGCTGTCCTGCTGCCTGCCTTCATGGATACCCTACCACATGCTGAGCTTCTTCTAGGCAGGAGAGAAGAGTTTTAAGGAGGTATTGAAGGACAGTGTGATGGTTTTGGGGACAAGTCTGGAGAGCCTCAGGAGCAGCATGGGAGCAGTATGGAAACATGGGAGAAAGTGGGTGGCTGGGTCTTAAAAAGTTCAACAGTTTACTGGTGCCCTGTTTCACCCCATCTGAGGTATGGGGTCAATGCTCAGCAGACTGGGATGCAGACAAGTGCCAGCTCATTTCTGGAAGGAAAGGCTGGGGGTCAAAAGCAAGATTTATAGATTGCTGTGGTTTATTAAATAAATTCTTTTTAAAGAGAAGAAAAAGGGAAGGAAGGAAAACTATGACAGCCCCAACTGCCTGGTTCATCCCAGTGGAAAGTGACAGAGCAGGCAACATAGAAGCTGCCACCTGTTATCCTTGCCCTTTATGCTGAATGTTCCCACTCCCAATACTATAGCTGTGGCCCAAGGTAAGACACAGCTGGAAGTTCTGACTGGCAGTGGGCACCCTTGAAGCTATAACATAGTGGAGCTGTTCTGCTTCTCGCTGAAGAGCATCAATTGGATGTTTGTAAATGCTGACTGTAATAGGGCACAAAGATGAAGACATCGTTGGCAGCACTTTTGCTTGGCTTCCATCCAGAAATCCTTTCTCAGGGACGGAGGAATTGATTCATCTAGCAGTTTTGTGAAGTCATTCTCTCCTGCCTCCTTTTCTCCTCCCCCAACATCATCTGTGGCAAATGAACACAATAGCCATAGTCTGTTGCAGTATTTGCTTCCTAATGTACCAACAAATGATGCCTCTCTACTGAATGGCCCCTGCCAACAAGTGCCTCCAAGAAGGCTGGCTTCTGGCCTGTCCCTCAGAGACAGGGTGGATATTTAACTTTGTCATCAGAGTGTACAGCCTCCTTGCAACTGCTCAAAACTACTAGATTGCAATGTAGGGAGCACCTCAAGGCGAGAGGAGCTGGTGTCCTTTACTTTGGAGTGAGGAAAGAGCTGTTGGCTGTGAGCCAAAAGGAGCTGAATATCTGTCTTCCCTGGGGGCTTGGGTAAATAGCATGGTGGAGGAGAGCTCTGCACCTACGCTCACTCTGAGCAATCACAGCTGGTGAGTAGCCATTGATGGCTGAATAACTTGGTGACCTGCATGGCTTTGGCAGGGGAAGAGTGAACATCCTTCATTAAAAGAAGGAGCAAGAAAGGGATTTATCAGCCAGATCACTCTCACACTCCTTCTCCAAAGAAAATCAAAGACAAATTCACTCACAAAGGGCTAAATTCACAGCTGACACTGGTTATTTCGATTTTAAAAAGATTAGGTCCACATGATGTTTTCTTGTTTCAAAATGACGAGCTCGGTCATTTCAAAACAAGATACGTTATTTCGATATAGCTTAAACCTACTTTAATTCGAATCATCTGTTATTTCAAAATGGTTATTTTGAAATAATGCCGTTCGGACATGTTATTTCAAAATAACCGTTATTTCAAAACAACACTTTTGCCCTTCTCCTTCCCGGGGTGCCTTCCTTTTTGTATATATTGGGTGGGGTCATGGCCCAGGGAGGGGGCCATCTTGCCACACCTCCCATGGTGCCCCTCTCCTGATTCGAAATAGCAAGTCCTGTGTCTGGATTTCCTATTTTGATTTGAGGTTTTTGCTTATTTTGATTTAAGTTAATTCAAATTAAGGATTTTATTTCGAATTAACTTATTTTGATTTAACTTAAACCGAAATAAGCATGTACATGTGGACATAGCCCATGAGTTTCAGTGGAAATGTAGCCATTTAGAGCAGCAGGGAATTTGATCCTAGATCTTAAGCCTTTTCAGTCATTTCCACACTATCTCCTTTTCTAAGTAGCACTGATGGGTTTAGTAGTGGGTGTGGTGCCAAGAGTAAAATGCCTCTGGTTGGTAGGTTGAGAGCATAGGGCATGGTGCCAAGAAAAGAGTACCTCTGGTTTGCTGGTTGGGACCATGGGGTGTGGTGCCAAGTGTAGAACACCTTTGGTTGGCTGGCTGAGACCAGGGGGTGTGGTGCCAAGAAAAGAATATCTCTGGTTGACCTGGTTGGGACTATGGGGTGTACTGCCAACTGTAGAATACCTCTGGCTGGCTGGTTGAAAGCATTGAGCGTGGTGCCAAAAGTAGAATGCTGCTGGTTGGGAGCATAGGAGAGAATTTGGGAGCCCTGGGTCCTTGCAAACTATAAGCAATTGGGTAAAGCATGCAAAAAACAATTATCAGAAACGGTTGCTAATGCCTAATAGCTGGTGTAAGAAGAAGCAAGAGCAGAAGAGAATCAGCTCTGTGAGCGGAAGGATGCTGGGAGATCTCTATAGGGAATGTGGCTTGATCCACATAGCTCACTGCAGCCAATGGAAGCCTATTGACTCCATCAGATTTTTGGATCACACTTGTAAAGAGCAGTGACTAAAAGGTGCTGGTGAAAGCAGGGAAAGGCAGAAGAAAAGGATGGAATGAAGATGAGAGGTCAAATTCACTGCTGGTATAGAGGAGGCAGTTCCACTGACTTCAGTGGAGTTTCATTTGTCTGTACTGGCTGAGGATTTGGTGGGAAGCATCCACTGAGATTCAGTGGATAGGATAGAAATCAGAGAGAAAACTGTTGGAAAAAAGCAGACGAGGAAACTGTTGCTAGAAAGGAAAATATCCCATTAGACACTTTTACAGGGAAGACAACCAGAAATTTGATCACTCTATTTTTCAGTGTCTTAGATGCCAAGGAAATCAGCTACACTACTGTGATCCTAAGACCCTTCATTGCTAGATGGCAAGGGAGTTACAAGAGTCTCTTCATTCCAGCACATACATTCTGGTTCATGAGTCATGTAAGATTTGAAATGAAAGCTAGTCATTAATAACGTACTGAAAAGTATATATGGATTATATGTATGGAGTAATACACATATCATGAAAAGATGTTCTTAAAATCTATATTAAGGCATGGTTGACAAACAAGTTTCTACTAGACAGAGAGTGTAGATCAACCTGTCTCTCACCTGTCCATATTATAAATTAAGCCTTGTAAGCCAACACAGTAGAAGCCCCATTTACAAATGAAGTCAACAGGGTCTTGTATCTACAGAGACACAGTTCACCCAGAGAATGAATGATGAAGCTCTTGTCTTGTCTCTCAGGGTTGATTAAGAAGTTTGGGAACCAGAGGCATCCCTGGCACTGGGCACCCGGGGCACATGCCCTGAATCCCAGTGCCAGTGCCCCGGATCTCCGGCCCAATTGGGCTGGAGATCTGGGGCTCAGCCATCGGTGGCCACAGCAGCCCCATCCCCGGCCAGGGATCCAGGGCCTGGCCGCCCACAGCTGCTGCAGGGAATCCATGGCCCAGTTGCCTGCGCTGGTGGCAACCCCGTCCCCAGCCAGGGATGTGGTACCCTGCCTCCTGTGGCCGCTTCCAGCCCTGTCCCCAGCCGGGGATGCGGGGCCCAGCCTCCCACAGCTGCTTCCAGCCCCGTCCCCAGCCGGGGATGCGGGGCCCGGGCTCCCACAGCCACTTCCAGCCCCATCCCCAGCCGGGGATGCGGGGCCTAGCCGCCCGTGATGACGCGCTGGCTTCTGGCCCTGGCCCTGGCCCTGGCCAGGGGGCGGGGCCTGTGCCCATGCCCAGGGCCCTCCCCAGGCCAGCGACGCCCCTGTTGGGAACTATACAAAGAGGGCAAAAAGATACCTATTGTCCTGCACTTAGAAAATAATTGGGCAGTGTGATTACACCCATGAAAACAGAATCGCAACAAGCCCCAGTTGGAACACTGCAGAAGACAATGAAGGTGAGATACATTTATTTAGATTGGAGGCTAACCTGTTCAGTTTAATCTCTAGAAAACATGGTATATTTTTGTTTTAGATGTAACATGTTTCCATTATCCCTGCTCACTATTGCTGAAAACCTTTATCTTTGATAATAAACTTACGATTGTTTTAATTGTTTTCAGTCCTGTGGTATTAAGTGCTGATCCTGAGTTGAATCAATCAAACTGGTATGTATGCTGGCACACAAAAAATTTCAATAAACCAAAACATATCTTCTTTCCTAAACATGTGGAACAAAAATTACTTTCACATTTTTTGCAATTTTTTTTTCTCTCCATTTTTCAGCCAGCTGCAGTCATACTACAGGAAGAAAAAGCTTTTGAAAAGAAAATGAACTCAGAAATAGGTAAAAATTAGAAGCCTTAAATGCTGATTTCTGTAGCTCTTTCTAGACAGGTTAGTAGAGTAGGAGTTAGTCTGTTGACAGCTAAATACTACATATTACCACTGGAGCAATAATGGAGTGGGAGGGAAATGGCTAGAATATTCTTTCAAATTCTTAAATGGATTCACTTGGGCTGTCTTTGTGCCTTTTCATGTTCACATTCATGCAACTGAATTTTATAAGCACAAAATGTTCATGCAAAGTGAACAGTAAGCTCATACTCTCAAATATTACTGGAAAGCAAGTTTTAGATTCTTCTTCTGTACAAAATCACCATCATTGCCCAAAACTGACTATTAAAGAGTTATAATATTCCTCCAAGCAGGGAACTGCAAAGACACCCTGCGTATGTCCACGCACAGGTTTTAAATTGAAATAATGCTGATTATTTTGATTCTTAAAAGTTTAGGTCCACATGGCATTTTCTTATTTCAAAATAAGAAAAATTATTTTGATATAATAAAACCTAGTATTATATCGAAATTTGGACGTGTTATATTGATATAACAATATATTGATATAAGCGGTTTGATCTTCTTCCTCCCAGGGTGCATGGCACCCTGGAAGGAAGCCCCCCCCCCCCCAGCACTCTGGCCA
>ML681978.1:1929874-1984925 GCA_007922195.1 Podocnemis expansa
GGGAGAAGGGATTCCCGCACACCTGGCTTCCCTTGCAGCTAACTGGGCAGTGGGGGAAGGGACCCCACATGCCCAGCTTCCCCCTGTGCTAGCCGGGCGGTGCAGGGATCCCTTCCCCGGCCACCCAGCTAGGACGGGGGGAGGCTGAGCATGCAGGGTCCCATCTCCCCCATGCCTGGCTGTGCCAGAAGGCAGCACCCACTCTGGGGGGATGTCTTTTCCACCACTGGGCTCCAGGAGCCTGGAGCCAGTGGGGGCTTTTTTCCCTCTGCCGCTGGCTCACTTGGGGAGAGACAGGCAGGGGATTGGGTGACAACATGGCCCTACTGGGGGGGCAGGTTGCCACACCTCCCAGGGTGCCCCTGTCCTAAATCAAACTAGCAAGTCCTCTCTCTGGACATGCCAGTTTGATTTTTTTTTTTTTTTGTGGGGACCTGTTAAATCGATTTAAGTTAAATTGATTTAATGATTGTTATATTGATTTAACTTAAGTCGCTTCAAGTTAAACCAATTTAACTCATTGTGTGTGGACATAGGGCATGTGATCACACAGTTTTGCAGTTTCTTAACTGCACCTGGAGAAAAAGTTCACTGAAAAATTTTGAACCATGACTAAATCTGAAATAATCCTGATCTACTGCTGGACATTCTGCCAACGCTAAGAGAGGTCACATTCATCAAATAAATTCTTTGCTGTGAATTATTCACCGAACACCATTGTGCATAACTTATTTTGATACCAGCCAACATCTCTACATGCCCTTTGACCTAAAGAAAGGATATTCCAAATATTCAGGATGTGACCACATAGGGATGCAGTGGCTGAAATGAACTTACAAGACATAAGCTTGGCAAGATAGCTGCCATTTTCAGAACCAGCAATTCACTATGTCTGCTTTACACATTTTACAGCTGTTCCATACCATCACTGCCTCCAAGCTACTGTGAATTGAACACACCTAAAACCAGAATACATTACAAACAAATTCCAAGGGCAATTACACCCCCTCACATATACCGGAATTCAGAGCAGATGAAATTCTTTGCTGTGGTTCTTTAGTTAGTGTCTGCTCCATTAATATTAGTACTCCAGAGGAAGAATTTTGTGCTTGGGCCAAGGCCTGCTGAAGCTCATCCAAGTTGAAGTGAAAGAGAGCCAACAAGATGCATCTGAAACCAACAAAAGCAATACACATTGAGTAATGCTGATGGTGCATGTGTCTGTCATGCCATGAGTCAGTGTGTTACCCAGGTGATGTGTCAAAAACATACACAAATAGCTGCTGCAGAGTCGAAAGCAAAGAATGTGGTGATGGGGGACAGTGGGGGGTTGGCAATCTACATTACAACACAATATACAGGTACTTTTATGCCAGGATCTCTCTGTAGCTTCTGTCAGTTAGAGAACAAACTGTGCTCAGCCCCCTTTTAGACTCTCACAAGTGCTTCCCTTTAGGAAGAAATTTTGTTACCTTCACCCCTTTTTGGGTGCAGCCATATGGTCCTACCACTTAGATGGGTCTCTGAACTGTAAGCCCTGTTTAGCAGCTTGTTTAGCCCAGCTGTGGCTGACATCTACAAACCTTTTCTTCCAGATGCCTGTGACCAGCAGGTGTGTACAGGCACTCAAAACCAGCTTCTTCAAAACAAAGCATCATTTATTCCCAAAGGGATAGCTGTGCTAGTCTAGTCCAGCAAAAAAAAACCAAGGAGTCATGTGGCACTTAAAGACTAACAGATTTATTTTTCGCATGAACTTTTGTGGAGAAAATCCCACTTTGTCAGATGCTTCGAAGATGGGACTTGCCCATTATCTCTTTTCACCTGTCTAGTCCCCTTTGGCCTTCTCTATTCAATTAACCCATCCAAAAAACTAACCAATCAAATCATGGAATTAACATGTTGTTTGTTCCCATCCCATTGGTCACACTGCTGTTATGCTCCCACCTCTAACCCCACCCTGTGTTTGCCCTGTTTATTTAAAGCAGGAGTCTCAAACTCATGGCCCGAGGGCTGCATGCAGCCCTTAAAGTTATTTCTTGAAGCCTGCAGTGACACTATCACTACCAATATTTGCAATATCATTGTATGAAACGGTTTTAGCCATGCAGCCCTTGCTGTACCATACTAGTCATCATGCGTGGTGCGGCCCTTGGGCTAACATACTAGACCTCATGAGGCCCACATGGTGATTTGAGTTTGAGCCCTCTGATTTAAAGTGTAAATCCTCTGGGGGCAAGGAGGACCATCCGCTACTATATTTGTGTCTTGCCCAGCACACAGGCGTCCCTTTCTTGGCTGGTTTTTAGGAGCTACCAGAACAAACACAATTAAATAAATAGTAGTAACACAGAGAGCTAAACAATAAAAGGTGGGTCATACCTTGTTACAGGATGCACATCGTGCACGCTTAGACTATGATCTATGTAACTTTTCTGTTCACTTTTGCAATGTAGTTGTATGGTTTGATGTCCAATATGCCATGCAAGCAGGGATTTCCCTAACACCGCCCAACACCCCTCCCCAAATTTCTCAATACCCCCCCAGTTGTCAGCCAGTGTTATACCAATTTAGTGAGCACCCCAACACCTCCCAACCTCCCTCTACACCCCTCCTCATTTCAAATCCAGGGGAAGTTGCTGCATTCAAGGTTCAGTGGCATCACTGCCCCCAAAAAATGTGCAGGCCCAGGCCCCATCCCCTGCTGCGTCACCCCTGCCCTCGGCCCCAATCTGGCCCCAGGTGCAATTCAGCCCTAGGCCAGATCGTGCTCCCACCGCTGCCAGCCTCAAGGCTGTATCTGACCACCACTGGCTTGGGACTTGGGGCACTGGCCTGCAGACCAGGGGCCCATGCCCCTCGGACCCAGCACCAGCGATACGCATGGCAAGGTTTCTTTATGAATATTCATAATATATTCTACATTATTACTACAGAAACATATGTCCTGCAACATCATGTACGTGTACCTATGTGAAGCAGGTTACATGGCTCAGAGGGGAAGGGAACAAGTGGAATTGTTTTCCAGCAGCATGTAACCTGCCAAAGCTGAACAGAGACCAGAGAGGTGCATAACAAAAGAGTTCCCTCAGCAAGAGAGGTAAGGGCTGAGTGGAGACTGAAAAACAAAGCTAGGCAGTCTGAACAGGGGAGAAGCTGCTGGCTTTTTGCCAGAGACACTCCATCTTGAAACATTACAAGAAGAATTGGGCCCCATCTAGAAATAGGCAGAGAGGGCCGCAAACCATCTCAGCTGGACTTGAGTGGTGAAAAGAGCACATTTCTAATGGTGTTATAAGGTAGTACATGTGTTATAACTTTTACTTACTCGTGATCACTTCTGACTGCTTTATTAAATGACTGTGCATTGATTTGTCATTTACTCACTTAAAATCATATCCTGATCAATAAACTAGTGTTCATTTTATCTACAGCTGTGTGGATTTTAGAGGGTGCGAGTGAGGGAGGCTGGGCACAATCCATTTCACTGTTAAATAGACAGATGTGAGTATATGGTGATTAGAGAAGGATCCCAATCCCTGTAAAACAGAAGTTCCCACTGTGGTATCTGGGGCTGGGGTGCTCACTTGGGAACTGTCACCTGAGCACCTCTACTTTAATGTTACGGAGTCAGGCATCGTAACAACAAACAGGTAAACTAAGTCACATCATCTGCATACAAAAATACCAATAGCTTCTTAGATCTTCACCCAACTACCAAACTACCTCTTTATTTGGAAACTATTTTTGCTCTGCCTCTCTTCCCTAAGCTCATTCAGTTATATCCTCAGTAACTAGGAGTATATTGGTCAGAAAAATCAATTCTGGCAATTTGTGTAGGGCAGGAGTGCCAAATGCAGCCTGCAAACCTCTTCCATCTGGCCCATGACTGCACTCTGAAGAACCACACTGTCCCTAACAGAGCTAGAGACCACGAGAGAGAGTGTGTGTGGTCTCGCATATCCAGTGCTTCGCAATGCCACGAGTGTGTCATGTCTCACAACATCACAGAGCACTGGGTATACAAGACTGTGCTCTGCAAGACCACACTCTCTCCCAGCTAGAAAGAGAGGGTGGTATCACGGAGCACAGTTTTGCATACGCAGCACTATGCAATGCGGCAAGAGTAGTGTTTCAATTTATGGTATGTAATCTGAGTAATTGCTGTTCATAATTTGTAATTCATGCCCTCTGATTGGTCCCCAAAGTCACATGGTATTGTCTCGGTTCCTTGATTGAAGGACTTCCAAATTCACATAAAACTTTGAAGATGGCTGTGTGAACACTTCTGTCATGAACACTTGTGGAAAGCTGAAGTGTACATTAATGGAAGAATGAAAAATGCTTTCCACTACATTTTCTAGACCTAGAGGGAAGAATTGGGTAACTTATAATGGAATAAAATTAGGTAATGTGTCTAGTTTCTGCATGCTCAGTTATAGGCCAGAATTTCTGTACTGAGAGCCCAATGGTCCTACATTTACTGTACATCTAGAGTCCTACATCATATTAGTCTTCTTCCACCATAATCTCACAGCTCAATGTTCTCCAACAGCAAACATGCCAAACTGTACTAAGCCCACCCCACAATCCAAATTCAGACTGTAAGTGAATCGAATTCCCTGAAATCACCATTGTTAAACCTGCTTAAATCAGGTCTGAATCGGGCCTCTGTGGCTTCTGCATCTTCAAATGGACTGTTAGGACACAGTACCATTCCTCACACCCCTTCCAAACAAGTTTCTAGCAACAGTTCATTCCCATGGAAAAGCTACTTCAGCTGGGCATTTTTAATGGATTCCGCTTTGATTGCTAATTATGTTACATTAAAGTGACTGCTAATTACACAGAATAATGTTTAAACAACCTCATTGGTGTCTGAAGATTAATTTCTTTGATAGATATGAAGGGAGCAGAAATTCTAGTTACACTGTATCACCGTACAAGGTCGTAAGTTAAAGCAACTGATGTAGGGATGTCACCACCTGATTAGGAGGAGCCCTCTTGAGGCATAAGTTCAGGGCATCCTCCAGGTAGGTGGTAGAGTCATTATATCCCCCTGTGAACAAAGGCCAGCATCCAGCAAGCCCCCTCCCTGTACCAGTCGAACCTCAGTTTCTAAAGCATGGGATCTGGCTCCCTCTCATGGCTAGTCCCTAGAAAAAGTTAATGAGACCACTGAAATTGGGTGGGGGGCTTAAGGGCAGTATACTCCATGAGCTCGAGCCATAGAGACTTGTTCTTTCTGCACAGGAGGTCCTGGGTTCATGGTCTGCTGATGAGCTGTGGTGGTAGGCAGCTCTTTGGTCATCTCAACAAAGCGGGCTAAGGATTCTAAACTACCTGCTCATCCCTATGTAAAAGGCACGCCATGGAGCACACCAAGGACCTGCTTGGAGGCTTTGTTTCTGAAAGAGGTTCCAGCCAGGATGTCTCCTGTACCCTCTTGTTCTCTTTCCCCCTTTAGGACTAGTTCATTTTGTAAGGGCATGAGAAACCACTGCTCCCCAGCAACCTCAAATCATAGCCCAAAAAGCTCAACCAAATAATAGTTAATAAGCATTTACAGCACCAGACAAACTCCATCCCCTTGCATCTCAAAAGACTGGCTCTCTTTGAGCTTACAAGCCTCTACACAAATCATTTTCACCCGACAACAGGGGAAGCTCTATTTTGTTGCCTACAGCGAAGCTGCCCTAGTCTGAGATTATTACAACGCAGCAGCATGCATGGTTGCTATAGAAATGATTGTGAAGCTTCAAAAAAAAGGCTCTCTGTTTCAGAGCCAGGCAAGGTAAGGAATGAATTAAAGCTGAAGAAAGGCCCTGCTTAAAAAGACATATTTCTGCCAGTGTGATTTGGAGAAAAAATGATAAATAAAAGGAACAAAATCAAACAGGGTCAGAGGTGCAGACTGACAACCAAATTAAGCCTTCTAGCAAACATGAATGGGCTACATCCAAGGAGTCCATAACGATGGGATGTTCTAGTTGTCTAGTTATCATGGCCATATCGAATCACTGTTTTTAAGTGACCGTGTCAGAAACTTGGGAACATCCCATAGGCATGGCTCGGGTGAACTAAGATTCCCAAATAAACATCTTTTTTGCTTTCAGGCCGCTTTTTTATGTCTTTAACACAAAAGGCTGGAACGCTCAAGTCGTGCAGGGGTGTCCAGTGCAGGTGTGATTTGCGGCATCACAAGGGCCCAGCCAAGGCTATGTGCTAGGCAAGAGCTTGCTACACAGAACAACAGTAGCTCTCCAGCCTGCCTCATCACTTGCAAGCTTGCAGAATGGGGGACAAAACAGGAAGGACATTTCTGAGACATGGACTAAAAGATGATCTTCATCATGCCTGTGAAGCATTTTGCTAGGCACTGCCTGTTGCAAAGTAGGAATAATCTGGGCCCCAGTCCAGGAAGAAATGTAAACATATGCCTAACTTTACATGAGCAACTGCATTGGGACTATTGACATGCTTAAAGTTAGGCACATTTACGAATATCATCCTTGTGGCAGGACTCCATATGGAGTTCAGGCCCATCAGATCCGAAGATGGCATCGCTAGCTGCGTTGACACCTTGCCCAACCTTTCCCTACCTATCCCACCTTGGTTTGGTTCTCCCAGCTACCAGCCTCCTGCTAGAGCTCCAGCCATTGTTCCAGACAGCCTCCAATATAGACTGACCCCCTGGCTACCAAACCTATCATTCACAACTTTACCATGGTTCTGGACTGGCCCTAGCTCACTTCAGCCAACGAGCATTACACCTCTTCAACTGTATAGTTGTGCTTGCCAATGCAATAAAACCAGAGCATGAGAGAGATTCAGAGGAAAAGAAGTTTTCAACTAAGCTTCATCTGGTAAGTGATGTGTAGACACAGGAAGGCTATTCCAAATGGTGGGAGCTGTAGAAAAGAGGTTTTGTAGCAGGAGTGGGAGATGGTGTAGGTCACACTCTCGGGTGCAATTGAGGGGTAGTGTTATCACCTGCCCTGTAACCCTGAAATGTTTTGCTCCTGGGGCCCACAGCCTGGACACCAGCAGCCAGCTGATACACAAACAGTATTCCAAATGTCTATGTGTTGTACACCTCTGGTTCAATGCTCTGATGCCCAACAGCCTTACAACACAACAGATGAACCCTGGTTTCTACCAGTCTTGGTTGCAGAGAAGGCCAGTGCTGTACAAGCAGAAGGAGTGAGGGAAGAGTATCCTCAGGGCTGGAGAGGGATAAGCATTTTGGTTAAGGCACTGAGGGAGAAGTCAAGGGCAAAGCTGACCAAAACCTTTTCAATCAAAAGCTTTTTTCAAGCAACAACATCATGGTGACCCTGAAGCATTTCATAAATTCGGTGCAATTTTTGTCAAATTGTTCCAGCTGGGAGAAGAAAAATCTGGCACTTCCAAAAGAAAGCATTTCGATTTTTAAATTCAAAAAAGATCTTCTCCTTTGGAACTTTCCTTCAATTTTTATTAAATTGAAAAATATTTTTAAAATGCTTGAAATCAAACTTATATGTTTTATTCAACCCAAAACTAATCTTTTTTTTTTTTAACTTTTCTTTCTTTTTCTTTTTTTTTCAATTTGTTTTGGGTCAAACCAAAAATGACATACTTTTTAAAACACTGGAATTGGCAGTGAACCAACCAAATCTGTTAATTGCACAGTCCTACTTGGAGACTTGAGGTCAATTCCTAGTTCTGCCACAGACTCGCTAGTGATTTTGGACACATTTCTCAACTCGTAGCTGAAGCTCCCCTAGAAATAAGGTGCAATTTCCAACAGTGAGGTTCATTAACCACTGGGATAATTTACCTAAGTATGTGGTGCCTTCTTTGTCATGAATTCTTTAATTCAGGATTGGATAGTTTTCTCAATCAAAAGCTCTAGCTTGGCCAGAAGCTATGAGCCTCACACAGCAATCAGTGGGCACAGTTCTACGACCTGTGTTATGCAGCTCAGAGCAGATAATCATAAAGTGCCATGTGGCCTCAAAATCTAGACTATGACTTCAGTATCTCTCCGCCTCAATTTCCTATCTGTAGGATGGGAATAATACTATGCCATCCAGCAAGGATGGTTTAAGGATAAATCCATTAATGTTTGCAAGAGGCTACAGGGATGAGGGCTTTATAAATAAAGACAGATGCAGATACAAAGACTTTTTTAAAAGAGGAGGGGCAAATGAAGTGGAATCTGGCCATGACTTGACAGTGTCTTTGTAAATGTAATTGCAGCAGAAGGTCCATACAAATATACATGGACAGAACATGAAGCTTTGTCTTCTGCATCTTTTACAGCCCAGTCTAGAACTCCTGAGTTTCAAGGAGTGGAGAATCAGCCCCTAAAAAGCAGGAAGAGATGCATCAAATTACAGAAATGTAATCTACACATGGACATTTCCACCTGCACCCTGAAGGCACAACTGCTCTGTAGTCATTTCTACAATGAGAACTGAAACTCTTCCAACGTGAAGCCAAAAGATGTGCCCTACCGGCCCAGCACTGGACAGCAATGAATTAACAGATTTTGCATGCAGTGAGCACCACAGCACTACCAGTAAAAAGCAGCTATGCGTCCATTTCCAGCCATGTATGGGAACTTTCAACGTGCTCCTATTTGGAAACCAACTAGAGGTAGATTTCAGGCTTGTGTTTGGACTTGTGGGTTGAGATAGTAAAGAACAGTTGGTTGGGTCCTAGGTTTTAGGTTTCTACTACCAAGCATATGCCTTGCTGATACTCACTTTACTACTTTTGGATCATGTGGTTTGATTGCTCCATGCTTAATTACCTCACCTCAGGCAGAAGGATTCCTTTGGCCCTCTGAGATATCATGAAGGGCTAGCAAGACTGGTAATGCTTGATTCACCCAAGAGTAGCCAGCCCAGCAGCAAATCAAGTCAGCAAAGAACAGCCTGCTTTGACAAATGATAGCTAGAGCTGGTCAACATTTTTCAAATGCAAGATTTTCTTGGGTAGAAAAAAGGCTTTAAAAAAATTGGTGGGAGTCTATGAAACCAAAAACATTTCTTCCCCATTTTCCCCTTTTCAGAGGCAAAATGGAGAAAAGAGACTAGGGGAAGAAAAGGAAGAGAAGACAAGACAGGCATGGGAAGAAGGGAAACTTGAAAAGCCAAAAGAAAAAAGTCAAAAACAATTTTTTCCTAAACAAACATTTTCATAAAAATTTTTGAATAACCAACAAACTGTTCCTCTTCTAAACTTGTAGAGAGAAAAATATGACAGCATGTTCAGAGACTATACAAAGTTTGAGTAATTGTTTGCCAAGTGTTGTCATAATAACCAGTTAGCTGGGACTGGAGCTTTTACCCCCAAGAGAAGGTGAGAAAAATCTCAAACCAATCAACAGTAGTATCCTGAATAGGACACAAAGAGTATTCGGGATCTCCCCCTGCCTAGACTACATCAGCCTACTACCCAAATCCATCACTAAGAATACAGGACATCAGGAAATGCATGAGACATAGTCAGCAGTCCTTCAAAGGATCCAAGATTCCTCCTCAGAAGAACATGCCCCCTTACACATCACAGGCCCCTCCCGACAGATGGCATTTCCCAAGGTACCTATTAAGCCTCAGGGAGCAGGGATGAACCAGCAACCACCCACTGAACATTTCTAAAACAAGAAGCGGATCTGACAAAACCTGCTTCCCACAAAGCCAAGTGAGGGACTCCATCCATGAATTGCCACCTCCGCTTTTGTCAGGGCCTGCCCATAACTGGGTCACGTAAGAGGCAGCTTCTAGCATGAGCAGACCTGCCCAGCTTAGAGCATCCAAGCGGGATAGCTGGTTGGTTTGTTCTTTTAAAACCATTGGTAAAAGCACATTGCACATATTCCAGCAAAATAAATCCCATGCTGAGAAGGCCTGATGATGTACAGTGGTTTTTTTTGTTTGTTTGGTTTTTTTTTTTTTTGGGGGGGGGGGGGAAACCACCTCATTCATCACAATCTGCTCACTGCTGGAGAAGACACTGAATAGACAACCCCTGCCCCAAATATCAGAGACTCCAAAGAGTGGTACCTAAAAATAGGGTGCATCGGAAAGTTTTAACCCAGAGGAGTTCTTTGTGCTTTATTTTAGATCAGCAGCCTCAAACTCAAATTGCCACGAGGCCCACGATATTGGCCTAAGGGCTGCATTACTGAAATCTTTTCATATAGCAGGGCCACCAGTTATTTAATTACAATTTAATTACAATATAAGTAATTGAATTGAAAGTGATTGTAAATAGAATTAATTAGTTTGGTTTAATTGATTGAATTCGTATGAATTTTAATTGAAATTTAATTTTTAGAAAGCTTTTTAATTAAAATAAAACTGTTTAAAGTTTTTTGAAAGAAAGAAAGAAAGAAAGAAAGAAAGAAAGAAAGAAAGAAAGAAAGGGCTGCTCGCAACCCCAATCCCTGGGGGGAGGCAAGCAGCCATAGCCCAGCTCTCAGCTGCACACCGGGAGCTGGCCGAGGCCACCACTGCCAGCACCCCAGCCGCAGCAAGGGACCCCAAGCCATCACTGGGAGCCGGCCCTGAGCCAGCACCAGCGCCCCGGCCAACTGAGCCGCACTGTCAGCGGGGCCTGCACCAGGTGGGGCCTGATTTGTGTCAGGCAAGCCAGCGACAGCTCAGAGAGGCCTGGCCACTCCACAGTAGAGGCTGAGGTTGGGAGCTCTGGCCCAGAGGCCGGAAGAAATGCTCCCAGCCTGGGAAGGACAAAGCACGGCTGTGGGTTCGGAGGAGGCATGGCCTGGCCCAGAAGCACTGCGACAGCATTTCCGGGTGATAGGCAGGTAGCTGCAGCCCAGTTGCCAGCTCCCAGTCAGAAAGGCATGAACTGCAGGGGTTGGGACCCCCTGAATTCCAGCTCTGTTGCTGACCACAGACGATAATTCCTAGGGCTGCAAGCAGCCTATGGGCCGTGTGTTTGAGACCCCTATTTTAGACCTACTGTTTGGAGTGGGTTTTGTCTCAAAAGCCAGGAAAAGGGCTTAGGCCTGAAACATGTTGTCTCAACTTGCTCTGTCACCTCTGCCCCCCTCCTGGATCCATGGTGATCAGTCATGGGCTGGTTATAGGGTTACAGCAACAATGCAGTACAAAGGATCTGACTCCATGTGACATGCTGAGCAGTCACTCCCTCTCCCTGGTCCAGAATTAGTGCTGGGTCCACAGCAAAACCTGCCATCTGAATTTCTGGAGTCTGGGAAAGTTTTGGTTTCAGATCTGAATTCTGCAGCCTAGGCTCATTGCTCTCAAAAAAGTAGGTACTGTTATCTTTCAGGTAAACACCACCAGCCCCTAATCTCCCTTGCTGGAAGAACAGTGCCATGACACTTCTGTACATCGTTTATACAGCAGCCTAGTACAGCATTTGGGATGAAAGTCAGGTGGGTAATAACACTCTGTCCCCTTCCCTCTGAGAATTGTCAAAACACTTTACAAGCCATCATAATTCCAGCCCTTGTGACGTGAGTGTTGCACCATTTTACACAGGAGCAAACTGAGGCATGGAGTCCAATTTTATGAAAACCCTCGTAAATCCAGAGTAACACCTGTCAAGTCAGTGGCACTGTTCCCTGTTTACGGTAGTGTAATCAAGATCAGAACCTAGTTCTGATTTACAGAATGAGCTTTTGTGGGAGAAAATCCGACTTCATCAGACACTTAGAAGATGGAAGCATCTGACAAAGTGGGATTTTCTCCCACGAAAGCTCGTCCAATAAATAAATTTGTTAGTCTTTAAGTGCCACAGAATTCCTTGATTGTTTTACTGAACTAGACTAACACAGCTGCCCCTTTGGAACTTGATTTATAGAAGTGTCCCTTTGGTGAGCTCTGGATAATTGGGTTTTAAATTGCTAACTTAAGGTCACACAGGGAGCTTATGCCAGGGCTGGGAACAGAAACCAGAGCACCTGGGGGCCAGTTCATTGCTTAAACCCAATAACCATTCTACCTCCCTTAGCTGGCTGTAAAACTCTTTATCCAGTAGGACAAATGGGCCTGTCTTAGCCAGGGTAGAGAGCTGAGGAAAATGTGACTAGTTCAATATAAGAGAACAAGTCCCACGAGTGGTGGACTCCATTAGTAAGCAAGCAAGAAAAAAGAAATTCACTAAGCAGATTCCTTCCAGGAGAGCTCACCCCTTGACTGTGGCCTTTGGGGAGCTATTAATACTAACAAGCCAGATGCTTTTCACTCACATGGTTACCCAGGAAGAGGAACTACTTCATGCAGGTTGCAGGACCATAATAGAGGTGTTGTCTGCTGAGAGGAAAGATATTAAACCAAAACTCCTTGTGGGACTCAGCTGGGTATTCAGTCACTTCCTCCCAGCATAGACACCCTTGTTGTGTAAGGATAACCCAGCCAGCAACATTGTTAATCTCTCAAGCTACACACCTACTCCTGCAGAGGAATCTGTTCTATCTCGAGGACTTTCCTTCTGCCACACAAGATAAAATTCTGCGGTGACCTAGAGGTCTACTTTCATCGTCTAAGACTCAAAGAATATTTCCATAACACCACAGATCAACGCATTGACACACAGATGCCTTCCTCCAAACACTACAAGAAGAAATATTCTTCATGGACTCCTCCAGAAGGCCAAAATGAGAGACTTGACTTCTATATTAATTGTTTCCGCCACCGTACCAAGGCTGAAATCGTGGACAAACAACACCCTTTACATCATAACCTCAGCCCTGCAGAACGCAATGCCATCCACAGCCTCAAAAACAACTCTTGACATTATCATTAAGGAGGCTGACAAAGGAGGTGCAGTTGTCATCATGAATAAATCAGATTATGACCAGGAGGCTTATAAACAACTTTCCAACACAGCCTTCTACAGACCACTTTCCTCTGACCCCACTGAGGAATACCAAAAGGAATTACAACGCCTACTCAAGAAACTCCCTGAGACAGCACAAGAACGTATAGAGACAGAAACACCACCAGAACCACGGCCAGGGATGTTCTATCTACTACCCAAAATCCATAAAAAAGGAAACCCTGGACGCCCCATCATCTCAGGCATTGGCACTCTTACTGCCGGCTTATCTGGCTATGTGGACTCCCTCCTCAGACCCTATGTTATTAACATCCCCAGCTATCTTCAAGACACCACAGACTTCCTGAGGAAAATACAGCCCATTGGAGAACTTCCCGAAAACACCATTCTGGCCACTATGGATGTAGAAGCTCTTTACACTAACATCCCACACAAGGATGGATTACAAGCTATTAGAAGAACCATCCCAGATGATGACACAGCACAGCTCGTGACTGCACTTTGCGACTTTGTACTCACCCACAACCACTTCAGATTTGAGGATCATTTATATCTCCAAATCAGTGGCACTGCTATGGGCACCCACATGGCTCCACAATATGCCAACATCTTTATGGGCGACTTAGAACAACATTTCCTCAAGTCTCATCTCAAGACACCTCTTCTTTACCTGCGCTACATCGATGACATCTTTATCATCTGGACACATGGCAGGGATGCTCTTGAAGATTTTCACAGAGATTTCAATAATTTCCACGACATCATCAAATTGAGCCTAGAACACTCCACACAGGAGATCCACTTTCTTGACACTACAGTACAAATCAGGGATAGACACATCACCACCACCCTATACCGAAAACCTACTGATCAGTATAGTTACCTACATCCTTCGAGCTTCCATCCTAAACACACCACACGATCCATTGTCTACAGCCAAGCCCTAAGATATAACCGCATCTGCTCTGATCCCTCAGACAGAGACAGACATCTTGAGGCTCTCTATCAAGCATTCTTGAAACTACAGTACCCAGCTGGGGAAGTAAGAAAACAAATTGACAGAGCTAGACGGGTTCCCCGAAGTCATCTACTACAGGAGAGACCCAAGAAAGAAAGCAACAGAACACCACTAGTCACCACATACAATCCTCAAGTCAGACCTCTGCAAAAGATCATTAAGGACCTACAGCCTATTCTAAAAGATGATCCCTCTCTCTCTCAAGCATTAGGAGACAGACCACTCCTTGCCTATAGGCAGCCCCCTAATCTTAAACAGATACTCACCAGCAACTACAGATCTAACAACAAGAACATTGAAGCAGGCACACACCCTTGCAAAAAACCACGCTGCCAAGTCTGCCCACATATCTACACAACAAACACCATCATAGGTCCTAATCAAGCCTGCTACTCCATCAAAGGCTCATTTACCTGCTCATCTACTAATGTGGTCTATGCCATCATGTGCAAGAAATGCCCCAACACCTTATATATTGGACAAACAGGATGATCGCTCCAAAAGAGATTGAATGAGCACAGAGCTGATATCAGAAATCAAAGAACAAAGAACCCAGTTGCTGAGCACTTCCATCTTCCTAATCACTCGATGATGGATTTGTTAACGACTGTCGTTAGAGATGTACCTGGGACATCAAGACTCCAAAGAGAAACAGCTGAACTCGAATTAATATGCAAGCTAAATTCTGTGAAAGCAGGACTCAATCGAGATTATGGGTTCTTTTCACATTACAAAGGGTAATTTGACTTCAGGCTTCCCATTCTTTAAGCCTGTAAACTGCTCTGATTTGCTGTTACTTTATGACCTGATCCTATGTTTTACACCCCCTTGCATTTAGTTTCATTCCTTTCTGTAAGTTCACCCATCTTCGAAGCATCTGAGGAAGTGGGATCTTCTCCCACGAAAGCTCATGCAAAAAATAAATCTGTTAGTCTTAAAGAGCCACACAACTCCTTGTTGTTTTTTTACTGGACTAGACTAACACGGCTATCCCTTTTGAAATTGTGTAAGGATGGTCTATCTCCCGTCTTCTGAGATGTGTCCATGTAATCATAGACATGTAAGACTGGAATGCTATGTCCACTGTTCCCTCTAAGCTGTGAGTGAATATGCATGCACACTGGTCATGAAGCCTGCACACACAACAAAATAAAGTGCGCACAAAAAAATTCAACAGTGCTAATATTAGCTCACACAAAGAAAATTTTTGCACACACAAATTTTTTGTGCACACAGCCTATGAAAAATTAGAGGGAACATTGGTATGTCTACATCTGCTTTTTTAGTTCAGACTTGCTAGTCCAAACTAAAAAAGTCTGAGGTTAGTTCAAACTGGTTACATGTCCTAGTTCAAACAAACTTTTTAGTTCAAACTAGGACACGTAGTTAGTTCGAACTAATGGCTTAAAGTTCAAACTAGCCATTAGTCAATGTGTACATTGCACCTAGTTTAAACTAAGCTCTTAGTTTGCACTAACCAGTTGAACTTTTTAGTTCAGACTAAGCTTTGCCTAGTTCAAACTAAGAAATTTCTTAGTTCAAACTAGGCAAAGGCTAGTGTAGGCACAGGCTAAATTAGTCTGGACTTATTGGCTAGTGTAGACATAGCCAAAGGGACCTCAATAGGTCATTTAGTCCCATCTCCTGCAGTAAGGCAGGCCTAAATATTACCTAGATCATCCCTCACAGGTGTTTGTCTAACCTATTCTTAAAAACCTCCAATGACAGAGATTCCACAACCTACCTAAGTAATTGTTGCAGTAATGAACTGCCTATACAGTTAGCAAAGTTTTTCCTAATGTCAAATTTAAATTTCCTTTGTTGTGATTTAAGTTCATTCCTTCAGCCAAGTCTACACTACATTGTAAGTAAATTCACCATTGTCAGTACAATCATAGGCTCATAGACTCTGAGGTCAGAAGGGAGCAGTATGATCATCTAGTCTCACTTCCTGCACCATGCAGGCCACTAAAACTCACCCACCTACCCCAGCAATAAGCCTCTAGCCTATGACTGAGTTATTAAAGTCCTCAAAACATGATTTAAGGACTTTAAGATACAAAGATTTCACCAGCAGGTGAGCCATGCCCCGCACTATAGTCAAGATGCACTTGATCGATGCAAAATTCAGTGCAGTAAGTTCATCTCTTCAAGAAGAGTAGTGCTGAACTGAAGGGAGGGCATTTCCATTCGACTCAGCCCAGTGAAGAAACACAGGCAAGTAGGCATTAGAAAGTTGAAGGGAGATACACAAGCTACTTGACATCGCTTGAGGCGGTAGCAAAAGCCTTATTAAAGTCAAGGAGTACTGCTTCCCCCCTTGCCAGCAGGACTCTTTACCTTTTCAAGGAAGGATCAAGGATGCAACCTTGGATGCATAAACAGAGGAAGCTCTAGTAGGAGTAGACAGGTTATTTTACCTCTGCATTTGGCACTGCTATGACAACAGCTGGAATGTTGTATCCCATTCTAGGGCCCACATTTCTAGAGAGAGTTCAGAGAAAAGCCACTAGAATGAATAAAGGATTAAAAACCTGGACAAAAGAATGTAAAGAAGAGGCAGTGAGTTAAAGTGGGCCATCTCAATGTAAGACACCACCATGAAAAGTTAATACTAAAAACAAGACAAGAAAATGCTGACAGAAGGAAAATGGAGGAGCAGGCTGAGACAGGATGAAAACCTGTGGAGAGGAGAAAAAGAGTGGTGACTGCTTTTGAGAGTCTAATGTATACACTAGCAAGCTGTTGAGCAGTTGTTCTAATGCAGCAGAACAAGCCCACTATACACACCTGAATGCTCCTTGCTGCATTAAAATTGTCCTGTTCTGATGCAACAATAATGGCACCTGTGAGAGAGTCATGGTGCCTATTGCAGAACAGCTTTTGCACCATAGAGTGTGTATGAATGCTGACTCATTTTTCTTTCACATTAAGTTACCTCCAGAAATGTCCCAGGATGCCAATCAAGGCCACTTTGGTCTTCCAGCGCTGTCATACTTGTCAATTTCCCCGCTGGGGAAATTAACAGAGCAGGGAAATTGACAAGGGAGAGGATCCCGGCAGATTCAGTCCCCGCAGCTGCCAGGTCGTCAGAGGCAGCAAGGCTGCAGCTGCGAGGCTCCTGGGTCTCCAGCAGGCTCCCAGATCCCTAGGGGCTGCAAATAGACTTTCACCAGGAACCAGGGACACTGGTCCTGCTTCCCCTGCTGCCAGGACGTGGGAGCCTGGCAGCTGAAGCCAGGCTGCTGCTGGACCAGGAGCCCACCAGCTGTCTCTTATGCCACTGGGGCTCCCAGGTCCTGGTGGCAGTGGGGCTGCTGCATGCCCCAGGCACAGTCCTGAGGTTCCCAGCAAGAGCAGGGGGTGGCAGCAGGGAGCCTGTGGGAAAGTGTGAGAAGTAGGCGAGAGAGGTAACAGACGACAGGAGAGAGCCCTTCACAGTTAGAAAGGGAAGATGGAATGGAGGAAGAACCAAAACAAGGGGCAACATAATTATTTTTAAATTAGTTTGCAAATATGTGCTACTGAGATTGTATGGCTATACACAGGTGCACTCACATGCAGCCTCTTGGTAGGCCAAGTACATCTCAGCTGCATTGCATGGTGTTGAGTCCTCCAGAACAGGCTGAGTTGCAGTTATGTTGCAGAGTTGCCTTTTTAGCAAAGTTTTAGCTTGATGCATTCGCTGAGTAAGTTAAAATTCTCTTTCTTCTCAACCCCCAGCCCTCTGCTTGTCATTCCCACCTCCCAGAATAAAGTTACTTTCTGTGACAGAAGCATGGAAAACTAGCACTGGTATTTAAATTGAGAGCCACTACATGCCAAGAGCAATCATTAAAACTGGATAGCAAAGGGCTGAACTATCCCTATTTCCAAAGACACTAAACAAAAAATGCTCTTGAAAAATGGCTTGTAATGTATTCCATTTATTTAGGACAGTTAAACATTAAAAAAAAATTGGAATTAATCATGAGATTTAAAAAATAGTTATGATTAACCGCAGTTTACTAGTACTAGTAACAGAATGCCAATTTAAATTTATTATAAATATTTGGGTGTCCGTGTCCACCTATACTTTCATATATATTGATTTCAATTACAAAGTGTACAGTGCTCAGCTCACTTTATATTATTTTATTATAAATATCTGCACTGTAAAAAATAAACAACAAATAGTATTTTTCAGTTTATCTCATATAAGTACTGGAGTGCAATCTCTAATGTGAAAGTGCAACTTGCATATCAAATCAAATCATAGGGCTGGAAGGGACCTCGTGAAATCATCGAGTCCAACCCCCTGGGAATTGAACCCAGGACCTTCTGCATGTTAAGCAGAGGTGTTAGCCGAACTGCACTCAAACCAAAACAATGTAAAATGTTAGTCTACAAGTCAAAGCATGAAGGACATAGGGATGTTCTGCAATGTAAATACCTTGCAATGCTGCCTTCAACAGTGCCTTGAAAACACCTCTTCTCACTTTCAGGTTACATTGGCTATGTTTACACACAAAGTGCTTGTTTCAAAACAAGACGTTTTGAAACAAGCCATTTCGAAATAATATGTTATTTCGAAACACCTTATTTCAAAAGTCAAAAAAGTGTCTTCGAAATAAGGGAAACGAAATAGCAGGTTCCACAGTGGGGCCTGCTTTTTCGCTTGGGGGGGGGGGCTGCAGACCCCTGCGGGGTGAAGTGATGCTGGGCACCTCACCCCACCAGGGTCTGCAAGGGACTGCAGACCCCCACAGGGTGAGGCGCCCGGCTCCGCCTCACCCCGCGGGGGTCTGCAGTCCCCCTCTGCTGGCTGAGGTGGGTGCTGAGGGTTCCCTGGCCAGGGTGCCGAAGGGGTGGCCCTTCCTCCCAGGGTGCTAAGCACCCTGGGAAGAAGGTCAAATGTTGTTTTGGAACAGTTTCGGAAATGTTGTTTCGGAACAACATGTCCCCACGGGGTTGTTTCGAAACCAACCTTGTTTTGAAACAGAAGGAGGTTTAAGCCATTTCGAAACACGGCTCCCATTGCGAGACAAGGGAACCCCTTGTTTCGAAATGGGAGTACCTCGTGTGGACATGCTGTTTCTTATTTCAAAACAACCTCTGTTGTTTCGAAATAAGAAGCCTGTGTGAACACACCCATCGTAAATAAGAAGAGAGCAGCATTATCTCCTATACATGCAAACAAACTTGTCTGTCTCAGTGACTGGCTGAACAAGAGGTAGGACTGAATGGACTTGTATGAACTGACAAATATTATTTATAATCAATTTAAATTGGAATTTTATTATTTTTAACAGTACAATAAAAACTGCAATTAATCGTGACTATTTTTAGTCATTTATTTGCTTTGCATTAGCCACATGCATTAAGTGCAATTAATTGAAAGCCCTACAGTTATCCATTGGGATTTTAAAGGGCAGCCCATATGAACAAATGGGTGGCTATGATTTTGAGTTGTTGATTGTTTTGAGCACATTGGCAATGGTTTCAGAACCTGTGACATCCCCATGAATTGTACATCTGTGCTGCATCCAGGAGCACGTCTCCCAGCCTGGCTTTACAAATTGGTACTGCAGAGATCCTGAGAGCTTGCAAAAAATAGCTCCATATACTGTATTCTGGTGTTCCAGTTTGGACTGGCACTCTGCTCTCCAGCCCGAGTCATAATACCAAGCACCGTCTACACAGCTATTTTTAGCATGCTAGTGCAAGGCCCTCTAGAACAAGTCTGTAGACCTGGGGTGGGAGCCAAAGGCATGCTCCCAGATGCAATGTAGACATCCCCTTAGCATACAACAGTTGATTTATTTGGTCAATTTTCCCCTACAGCTCAGTCCAGAGAGTGAGTTGCTTTTGACCTAAAAGACATCTGATATTTACCTGCTCCATCAGTTTTTATCAACAAGAAATGGATAGATAAATTTGTTCTGGCAGCAGCCTGAATTTTTCAAATCTCTTGGGTTTTGAAATCCTTTTTGTCATGGGGAGCGGTTCTGATATTCCAGATAAGATAAGTTTTTCAAATGAGTTGGATTCTCCTTGCCACTGGGCAGCCACTAGTGTCTCATTCAGAGCTTCTCCACCAGGCTAACCCCTGGCCTAAGCAATCCTCTTTTTCAGGAATCCTCAGCGCTGCTGTTTAAAAGCAGAAAGCATTGTGTAGAACCAGATGTCCCCACATTAGCAAGGCAACAAGCCCATGCCCAGCTCACCTAATGGCTCAAGTGCTTGCAAATCATTCCATTTCATCCTTTCATCAGTCCCAAAGATCCCTAGACAAAGTCACTTCAGATTCTTGTTTGTGATCTCCAGTTCTGAAGCAATGGAGGATGAATGAACTGGATTGGAAATATTTCCTTCCCTTCTCCATCCCATTCATACCTAACCCTAGCCTCCCCCATGCTGATCTGGTCTCAGAAGACAAGAACATAAGAGAAAAAAGAACAATGTGCCAGATCAAGCTGTGGTTGAGGAAAGTCCCCGAAACAAATGGTGCTTCTATGCAGACGTACACTCTGTAGGCCCTGTAGGACGTGGCTATTTGAAGTGGAAAAAGCAGGAAAGCCCCTATGTTCATTTTCTTTAATTTCTTTTCCAGCGTGAAAAATAACACTGTACAGCAGCTTTGCAAAACTCTATCCACCTGGGGCAAGTCCATCTGACAGGCAATATAACTAAAATATAATTAGCTGTTCCTTTCTGATGGTAAACGATGAGCAAATAGATTTTATACCTGAGCTGCCAACATTTTCATGACAGCTCTGCAGGGTGATTGTACAGCATCTGTTGAAAAATCCTTTTCCAAAGTAACATTTTACAAATGGACTTCCAAGCAGCTCCCATCCCCAATTGATTATAATTAGCTTGAATTTGTATTAGATGTCAACGGATGAAGGCAAAACACTGGAGAAGCTTCACCATGGCTCTTTAGCATGTACTTCACTTCAAGCACAGGAGTGGTCCCACCTGACCAGCTCCACGGCCAGTGTAAACTGTCATCTCTCCATTTGTTAAGTGAGGCACCAGATTAAGTATCTCTCCAAATCAGAGCCTTCAGAAAGGGGTTATGCTGCATACCTTACACACCAGTCCTGCAAGCCCCTGTGCACATTTGTTCATAACTTTACCACAGTGAGTAGCCTCACTGATTGAGTTCAGTGGAATTACTCAAGGAAGTGCAACAAACTAGGAGTCCCATGGCACTTTTAAAAACTAACAAATTAATTTAGTGCATGAGCTTTCATTGGAGAAAATCCCACTTTGTCAGACACTCGAAGATGGAGACTTGCCCCCATTCATCTGTACTTCTCTATCTTCAAGCGTCTGATGAAGTGGGATTTTCTCCCACAAAAGCTCATGCAATAAATAAATGTGTTAGTTTTTAAGTGCCAAAGGACTCCTTATTTTGCTGAACTAGACTAACACTGCTACACCTCTGGAACTTGTCATCAAAGGAGTGAAGTTAGCAAGTACGTAAGGATTTCCTGGATCAGAGCCAAACTCTACAAGGAATATCAATGATTTCCAAGGGGTTATTCAAAATTGTAAGTGCCTACTCAGTGTGATGAAGAATGGCAGTAAGGGATTATACTGACAGCTGTAATACGTATACACACAATACCAATACTACTGCTCTTACATAATGCATTTCACACATAGGTCCCAAAGCACTTTACAAAGGAGGGCAAGATTGTAGTCCCCATTTTACAGATGGGGACACTGACTCACTGATATGGGAAGTGACACACCCAAGGTTACTTGGTAAAGTTGTGGCACTGCCAGGACCCTTGGTCTTCTGAATCACAGCTGGCTGCCCTACCCACTTGACTATGCTGCCTCCCCAGGGGCCCACAGCTGGTGGTTAATGCCATTGAGTTAAGGTTACAAAATGGCTTCCATAACCCTGCCTTACGACATTATGAACTTTTCACCTTTAGAACTGAAAATTACCCATGACATGAAATGATTAATCTTTTTGTAACTTATGAGCAAACACTGCTCAGTCTTCTTCTGAATTATTAGGGACTGGAGCCAAACTTACAGCTATACATTTTCTCCACATTAAAAATGTTCTTCCCCAATTCCAGGGATATGACTCTAAACAAGGTTGAAACTTTCATCTTCGAACTTGTTCTGTACATAGTCTTTAAAGGGCAACATATGCGTCCATGGATTTATAGATTTTAAAAGTCAGAAGGCCCCATTATTATTTCAATATAGAAAAATGATGCTTCTTCATTATGCATCTCTGAGACTATGAAGATTTATTTGTAATAAAACACAGAAGGGTCAAACCTTAACTGAGGACAATCAGGTTCATTGTCCAACATGACAATGCATATCATGCATTACATTGCATTTAAAACCTCATGAGACAGAGGCGAGTATTTGTCAAATTTCTTCAAAAGTTTTTAAATGTGGGGTAGAGGAGGGATCAACTAGATTTTTACAAAAAAGGGTCCTTGTTTTTCAACCTAATGAAGAGCTGGTTGGAATGATTTGTATTTCAGAAATTGTATGGAAAGAGCATCAGAAAAAAGCTTTGTAAAATATTCTCACAGAACCACTTCCCTTTCTTTTCATCGAAGCAAACAAGGCATTCAGTGGCACATTTATAGACTAACAAATGTATTCATCGCATGAGCTTTTGTAGGCACTGTCAAGGCTGTTTCCCCACTCTGGCACTGAGTGCAGAAGGCAAGGGCCTGCAAACAGACCTTAAAACCCACTGGCCCTAAAGCAGGGGTGACTAAAGTTTTTGTACGTGAGGACTGCAGAGCCTGATTGGTGTGGGCCCGTGGTCTGCAAAATTCCCAAACCAGCTCTTTTTCAGTATATACGGCTTTCGCCACTCCCCGAGCCACTTCCCTAAACCTCCTGCCCTGCACCACCAGCTTTTGCCACTCCCCGACCCTCTCCATAAACCCCTGCTCTGTGCCAGTGGATTTTGCCACTCCCCAACCCCCTTCCCTAACCTCCCACCCTCTGCCTCCGACTTTTGCTGCTCCCCGACCTCCTTCCCAAACCTCCTGTCCTGCGCCACCAGCTTTTGTCACTCCCCAGCCCCCTTCCCTAAACTTCCCCTGCCCTGATGCTGGCTCCTCCAGGCCGACCCCTCCACCCAGGCCCCAACCCCCAGCCGCTCTGGAGGCCACCCCACTTGCTGGGGCTCCCATCCTGAGCATGTTCTGAGCCTGCTCAGGGTGGGAAATTTCAAAACTCCCAGCCTGGGCTAGGGCTGCTCCTTGCCGCAGTGCTGGATTTTTTCTATTTCTGGCACTCCAGCTTACTGACCCAGTTAAAATTTTGTATTCACGGGCTGCAGAAAAGCCCTTTGCAGGATGCATGAGGCCCATGTGCCACACTTTGGGCACCCTTGCCCTAAAGCCTTGCCTAAAAACTCTCCAAGGCTACCAATTTCCTGGCCTTGGAGTGGTATTGCTGCCACCACCCACATGCAAAAACTGCTTGAAAACCTAGGAAGGCACGCTTGGGAATTCTTTCCTGTGAGGTAGCCTCAATTGCTTTTCTTCAGAACGAGGGTTCCTAAATGGCACCACAAAACACACAAATAAATAAATAAATAAATAGATATACTACTTTCATGTTATTGCCATGCTGCCAGGTATGTGCACTGCAATGGTAGTTTATCCATTTTGATAAGAACCCAGCTGTCCCTTCTTTCCTTCTGTCTCTGCTCCTCAGATGTTCTGAGAAAGGGAGGGAACACTTCAATACACTCTCCTGGACCACATCTCCAGCCCTCTTTGGGGCTTCTGGATAAAAGGGCACTTAATGGTAAGTGCTAATCCATACCCTTGTCCAATCTCAGCATGTTTACGCTCATGCCTCAACTCTGTCACAGAGCCACCAGAGATCACACTGAGAACAAGACAATGGTGCAGCGATCTTATGCGGAATATCCCCTTGTGTCAGCAGTTCCCTTGCCTACCATTCTCGAAGCTGTCAGAGATGCACTTTCACCTCAATAGCTCAACCAGGGTCAGACACAGGCCCCACTGCCCTTTCCCTGTTCCTCCCCACTTGCACACCTCCCCACTTCAGCACTAGCCTTCATGGGTGAACAGCATGAATTCAGGCTCGCTCTTCTTCACAAGCTTAATGGGCAAAGGGTAGTGTGCTCGCGTAGAGGCAAAAAAATGAAGGCAGAGATGGGATGGCTGGGGAAAATATTCTATGGTGACCAGCTCCCTGTGGTGCTGGTAAATATGCATGGAAATGTTTATAACAGAAGATTAGGTTTCAGTTTCCATCTATTAAAATGCCCTTGGGGTTGAACAGACCAGAAAAAAAAGAAAAGCAAATTCCTTGTCATGTCAAAATGATAAACTCTTATCTCAGAAAACATGAAGAGGTTATTGTTCTGAGCCCTCCGACTGCTATTCCCCCCTGCATCGCCCCTTGGAACAGGCCCCATTTCTGCCTACATTCCAACAACATATGGTTTGTGTTTCATTAGGTTTGTGGAGAAGAGGAGGAGAAAGAAAAAAGGAAGAGCTTTACCATCACAGTTCAAAGTTTAGAGGAAAATCTGGGGATTTGAAATAGACTCCCTTTGGCCGGCTGGCTCATCATATCTAATAGCAGGAACCACAAAGACTTATATTCCACCCAAAACAATGCTTTTGTAAAAAAAAAAAGTTATGCAGGCACTAAACAAAACTGACATCTGTACTGGATCAAGCAAGCCAAAGGGAAACATGCTTATTTCAATGGAGCCAGCTCCCTGAGCCTGGTGGGGCTAAATTATACATATTCCAATACAGGGCTTCCTGTTTTCAATGGAGATTTTCTGCCCAGCTGTGAGGACTTGTTTCTTTCCTGAAGCTCCCCAGAGTCACCATCTCCTGGAGTGAAACTGACCAGGAATGACCTGAAGGGTGAGCAGACCAGAAACGAAGAGTCTGAAAGTCACAGGTGATGAACGCCTGTGTTTCCAAATAATAGCCAGGGTTCGTAAGCTCTTCTGAAAATCAGGAGCTGTTTTAAAATATTCCCATTCTTTGTGCCCCAGTCTCAGCTCCATCTAACGTTCACTGATCACTCTCTTACACAGCAAGCATTTATTGGGAAACGCTGGTTTATACTTAAAATCTGAAACTTGTTACAATCCCTCTCCCCTGCAAAAAAGGCATACAAGTGGTAGTATAGACAGAAGATGAGGTACTAAGGTCCTCTCTCTTATTAAGCATCCCAAGGCCATTTTATATAGTGCTGTCAGTTCTCTGATCATTCTGCAAGATTTCAGATTGAACATTGGCTCTTACTCAGATGAGTGGCTCCCATGAATCAGGATGGACAATGCACCTGCAGGAGGAGACTCTACATAGCCTTGTTGGTCTTCTACATCCAGGTTCCACAATCCTCTGCCAATTTGCAAGCCTGGCTGTTGTTCACTGCAGATTTTACAGGATGCACTGAATGGCAGATGAACAGTAAAAAAAAAAAAAAAAAAAAAAAAAAAAAAAATTCACAGCACCAGTTTCAGGGACCATTAATATTAATGGTACATGGCTCTTTCCGCTTCAAAATGCCACATGCAAATGTTGATTAGCTGCTTCACCCAACATCCTTGTAGGCATTGTACCCACTTTGTAGAGATGAGATAACAATGGGAAAAGCCTACAAAATGTGGAGCCCCTCCTTAAAAGTGCTGAGATCCCTCACGCAGGTTTCTCAGCACCATGGAGGATGCGGCCCCATGTGACACGTTCAAAGTCACACAGGGAGTCAGTGGCAGAGACATGATTAGAGCTCAGAAGCTTCTAAGTCTCAGCCCCTTGCTCACTCCTCTAGACCAGTGGTTCTCTACCACTGTGTAAGGACACATTAGTGTGTTGCCATACAGTGGTAAGTGTATCACTGAGAGACAGGGAGATGGCTGGATTTGCCCTGCAGGTGTGGACTGATGTATCCTGAAGGGTCACGATATACCACCAAGTGTGTCACAACCTGCAAAAGGTTGAGAACCACTGCACTAGACCACACTGACCAGCTGAATCACCACCAAACACAGGTACGTATTGAACTCCTACATGGTAATGTACTTTTTAGGACTAACCAGCCCCATCGCATGGTGGCTGTAAGCAACTCACTCTAAGAAGGGTACAAATGCTAACTTAGAATCCCATTGCTGAAAAGGGATAGGGTCCAACTGGTCTCTACACAGTTGTGCTGGGTTCCACATCAGTGGGTCCCTGTGCCCGATTAGGCCCTGAGAATCAGACCAGATCAGGATACATGCCTGATCTTATGCTGATCTAAGAAGCACCACAAACACCTATGACCCACTTAAAAAACAGTCTCATTCTTCACTTGGCCTGAAGGTTATCACATTGGCTTTCCTCCAGTGGCTAGAGACAAACTGGCAATTGTTATTTTCCCCACCAAATTAGCAAACTGAGGAGCTAACTTTAGGTCAGAGCGAGATTTCTGTACATTTTTCTCAATAAGTGGTCAATAGAATAAAGGGACAGCTCCACAACCCTTTGGCTGAAGATTCATTATTGGTTACTGCTGACACCACGCAAAATTAGGAGACATGTCAGATTCTCAACTCCTTTTGTTTATTTTTCTTTGGTGGTGGTAACTGTTCCTATCATGCCCAATGACATGCCAGGAATTGGTGAAAGCACTATGTTTGTGTGTCACACTGAACATATTAGAGAAGGAAACAACCTAGGCTGAGCAATCCCTTTTGTGCCTACAGCTTTAGATTGCGCAATGCAAATAACCAGGGCAGAGCTTATCACATTATTTATTTATCAGATCATCCTAAGTGTGGTAGGCTTCTCAAGATGATTTACTACCACAAATCATCAGGCAACATACTGGGCGGGCAGCACCATACGTATTAAAGTTTGCAAAATAGAAAGATTTGTTTTTTGCTTTTTAATCAGACTGGGAACTGCCATTAGTCATCTGGGGAGAAAAGACAATCTGCATTATTTAATTGTCTAACATCCAGTTGATCTCCATGATCTAAGTTCTAAGTTCCTCTAAATTTCTGCTGCAAGACGTAGGCATCTGCCATGATTTACAGAAGCACAGGTTCACCTTAAACAGGAGGTCTTCATTTAAAGAAACTGCGACAACTACAGCCTTCCACACAACTTGCATGCCTGCTTTGTCTCTTTTTTTAACCAGGGACTAGACCCTGTCATAAGCAATATAGAGTATATAGAGACCTCTAGTGACCAAATAAAATACTGCACATATTACAGCACCCAGTTATCCAGTGGGCTTTGACATTACTTTGGTCATTTTAAACTGCATCATACCTCTCTCCCTGCATCTCCTTGCTCCCCAACAGGTAGCCTGATAGCTTACACTGAGACCTTCAAAAGATAAAAATCTAAAGCGCTTATTCTGATGGCTTATCCTCCACCCTTGGAGATCTCACTTGACATGGACAGGCCTCAGAAAACAATGCTGGTTCCTACAATCATTAAAAGAGAAACAGCAAGCTTCACTGACTGTAATTTGCTTGACTTTGGCAGGGTTACACTAGAGATACATTTAGTTTAATAAAAGCATGTGGCAATTTCTTCATAGGTGCAAGCATCATGAAAATGTGCAACTCCAAATATAGCCTAGTGGGATGAATGGAGACACACTAGATTCATAACAGATTCTTCCCAGTAAGCAAGGAGGCCTGTGGCACTCAAAGACTTACAAATTTATTTATCAAATGAGCTTTAGGGGAAGAAAATCCAACTATGTCAGATGCTTTGAAGATAAGGGAACTTACAGAATAGGAGGAAAATAAATGCAGTGGAGTGTAAGTCATGGGATCAGGTCATACTGTAACTGCAAATCAAAGCAGCTGTTATGATTCAAACTCTGGGAAACAGCACATAGAGGAAGGTGAGGTCAAATCACCTGTTGTAAGGGGAAAAGAATCCATAGTCACAATTTAATGCTGCTTTCACACAATCAAATCTGCATATCAGTTCCAATTCAGTTTCTCTTTGAAGCCTTGATGGTAACGTATCACAGTAACACATCAAGACTCCTCTGCATTTATTTCCCTCCCATTTTGTAAGTTCCCCCATTTTCAAAGTGTCTGATGAAGTGGGATTTTCTCCCATGAAAGCTCATGTGAGAAATAAATTTGTTAATCTTTAAGTGCCACAGGACTCCTTGCTTATTTTGTTGAACTAAACTAACACGGCTACCGCTTTGGAACGTATTCTTCCCAATAGATTCTTTAACAGGCCATGAGACAATCCAGTCATCAATGGGCCATTGCATGCAATGGGCCAGATCCTTAGCTTCTGTAAATCTCCACTGAAGCTGCAGCAATCCATATCAGCTGAGGATCTGGCCTTACACTTCTCTCCGCTGTCACCCACAAAGTCCTGTTGGGGCTAGAGTATGACTATTTCATCCAACTGATGGCTGAAAATAAGCATCCTTTAAAAGGCTGCAACCCACAGAAATAATCCAAGTGGAAACCATACAAAGATTTTTTTTGCAGTGTTCCAGATTTAAGAGCGCTTTGCCTACAGAGCCTGGGCGACTGCCCCACTCACCTTACCCTAGGGACAGCCCTGACACCAGGGGCTTCAGTCTTCCAAGATATTTTAACCCAAACCCATATGTGAAAGAGATTGTTCCCCAAGTGCACAGCATCCTTGCTGCTTAACAACACAGCTGGATTGTACGCTGTGCCATTCACACTCATGAAATGGACAGCCCATGTTAGGTTGCAGTACTCAATCAAACCAGAGAATCCCTGCTGTACGCTCCTACAGTCACTTGTGTCAGCTCACCGCTGCCATTCATATTGTACACACAGCCCAAGTCTGCCTTGTCTCCCCAGGATTCGATGGAACATGAGCACTGAGTGGCCTAGAGTTACACTAGAAGATCCCGGTAATGCGTTTCACACGCAGGATGGGAAGAAAGGATGTGTGATAGGCAAGGGTGGGAAGGGTTAGCCAGTGTATTATAGGATTGAGGACACGTGAGTGAGTGGTGAAGATGGGGAAGGAATATTTCATTAGGTTGGGATTTACAAATAACCTTATGGCTGGGAGTGCCAAAGAGACTGCCTCACATTGTCTCACTCTCTCAGGAGGAGGAAAAAGGCAGAGGTGAGAGACAGGGAAGTGGGGAGGAGTTAGGAATGTGACCTAGGTGAGATGGAGAGGATCCACCCTTGGGGCACCTCAGTTGCTTCCTTGTGCCCTTGCAGAGCTTTTATTCTGAACATAAAATCTGTCACGTTTTCACTCCTGGACAGTTTTACTGGGAGGATTCTAAACAAGAGAAATATGCACCAAGCTAGCAATCAGGAGTTTCTGATTGCTAATCGTGGCTCTGCCACTGACTTGCTGGGGGTCTCGGGTGAATCGCTTCACTGCTTGATTTCCCCATCACTAATGTAGCTGCTACTCCTGAGCATCCTGAGCTTGAGAGGATCAGAGCAAGTGTGCGCAACACTTGGATCACACAATATATCAGGTAAGTGCAGGAAAGGGAGAGAAACTGATAGGAGGTTTGGGTGGGCATCTGTGAAAACTCCCCAGCTGGGCAGGGAGTGTTATTTATGCATTTCCTCTAAGGTAATACAGTCTGTGCTGGACAGGCAGTCTTAGATAACAACGCTATAATCCAGACTCACCAGCAGGCCCCAAAGTCTCCATCCTGGCAGGCGATGAAGTTCTTTGCTGAACTCCAGCAGTTTCCTTACAGACATTTTATGGAGTAGCCACCTGTAGACATCTGAACAGAAAAAGGAAAAACTCCTCTCCCGGCCCTGGACAGCTGTATTACCGCAAAAGCCTGCTGGGGAGAAAGATCACCTGAGAGTCCTGAACTCTAGCATAGCAAGGTGTAGGAAGAGATTTTTCCCTACCTCGCCCACATCATACCCAAATGAGACCCCACCCTTTAGCGACAGATGTGAGAACATGCCTGGGGTGAAGCTGGCAATGCCAGGATTGTATTGTGTGTTACAGAATAAGGCCTGTGCTAAAGGCGAAAGGCCTGGTTCCCCATGTGTAACAACTCACATTCCCTGCCTGTGCCCACACATCAAAACACCAGCATTACACTCTTGGCCTGTATACATGGACATAATGCAGTGACAGGAAGCCAGGTCTGTGATCTTAGCGAATGTTGAGGTCCAGCATACAAGAGCAAACCCAAACTCTTCAGGCTCCTAAGCCCCAAATGTAAAAGAACTTGCTTTTTCAGATAATGGTGTGCAAGTTTTCCTTTCTTGTATCTTACCTTTGTGTTACTGGCTGTTACATAAGACTAGGCTATGAGCCTCACTTGGCTCATTTCACAACCTTAAACAAAAATTGCTCTTTATAATGTTCATGACTGAGCCTTTTTACTTTTTCCCCACTTCACCTGATTAAGAAAATTGCTTGTAGGTGTTTTTCTTGCATAATATGCCTGCTGCTGTGTATATTAGTGGGTGTAAGGAATAATAGCTGTTTAGAAGGGCTTATGTCCAGAGCCTACCAGGTTCATAGGTGCCTAACTCCCATTAATTTGAGTGGGAATTATGGACCTCAACACTTTGGGGCCTTAGCCCTTTGGGAAAAGGCTTCTATGGAGCTGGGCTGTACCCTGGGAAAAGTGTTCGATAACCATAGCACTTGGAGGAGGTCTGCAGCTAATGAGCTTAGAATATATTTTCAAAACCAGGCCTCACTCACCCAGGTTCCCACTGACTTCATTCAGAGTTCTGGGCACAGCTGCACATAATCTATTTGAAATCCTTTTATACAGCCCATCTTGCATGGCAGGTAGTGCACCTGTACATGCTTGCTCATTGATGTATTTTGCTTTGTGTCCTCTTCTGGCATGAAATAACAGTCCACAAAGGCAGGCATCAAGCACCAAGTGTCACTGTATTACCCAAAAAGCGCCACTTGCTACAGGCACCAGTCATTGTAAGGGGCGGATTACAAACAGAACATTCCCTCAGCACCAAAATAACTAGTTACAGTGCTGGATGAAGGCTAAAAAACCTTCCAAAGTCCTTCCACTCTATGGATTTAAGATGGACACTCTGAGTCTGGCCTGTAGGAACATGCATGCAGTTTGTACATGCATGTAACGGTGCACGCAGCATGGCAGCTCCTGAGTGACACATCGCACCACTGCTGAGCCCTGAGTGCACAGTGAGCCAGCATAAGGTGCCATTTATGTTCCACTTCAGCCCTGTGTAATGTCCCATTCTTGTGCTTTGCATTAGGGTGGATTTTTCCCCCATTGAATAGTTTAATACTTTGCATGTGCAGGTACTGGAATACGCACCAGGAAATTCCATTCTCAGCAACAGCTTTCAAGGGTACAATTCATAACATGCAGCATTAGCATTAGAGCTGGCCAGAAAATGGACTCCTAGTTCCTGGAAAAATTGAGCTTTTGAGGAAAAAGTTTATCCCAAACTGGAAAAAAAATCCAAAGCCTCAAATTATTTTCAAAAACTGGAAGTCCCTGATAATTTGTTTAGGAAACAGTTTAACAGTCTCACTGTGTTTCATTCATTGTTTCTGAAATAATACTGACTGCCTGGAAGCCACACAGTGAAAAAGCCAAGCAGCTGACAGGAACCCTGCTTTGTTACCATCAAAATTTCATTGACAGTGAATGTGCTGGTGGCCCATTTCAGTTTTGATGAATTGGCATTTTTTTGACTGGAAGTTTCTATTGTATCCCAGGCCAGTTGGAATATTCAATGTGAACACACAGGTGTTTGCACCTGACAAGTGCTTGTTCAAAAGTGCACGTGCAAAGCACAAGCTCATTAGTGAGCATCCCGCTCAAAAATTCCAGACAATTTTCAGCTTCCTTCTGCTGTTTTGTACCATGCTGTGCCATGCAATTTGGCAGTGGGTTAACTAATTCCTATGTGGGCATAATACACTTGTATAAAGGGCTTCAAGATCTTTCAGACCTATAGGAATGGAAGTGATTTCCTGCATAGGATTAAATTTGTTTTGACTGCTGCTCTTCTAACCTCTTTCCTCTGCTATTTGTAGAACTGGCTGTAACATTAGCAGCCCAGAGCACCTGTACAGTGTGACCACTCCCTGCTAAGCCTGACAGTATCCATGGAGACAACACTGCCGTGACAAGGACTGGTATGTCTTTCAGGGAAACTGGGCAGCTCTCCCCCAACACAGTAAATTCTAGAAATTGAGAGTCAGGAAAAGAACCCCTAGGACTGGCTCAGGGCAGGGGCTGCATTCAAAGCACATGAAGCAACAAGCAACGAGTTATAAAACTGCAGCATTGAATCCAAAGGAATCTCACTGCTGTCTCTGCACAAACACATGTTTTACATTTGAACCCTTAATCATAGATGATAACCTTGGAAGGGGCCTCTTGAGTGGGCTGGTCCAGCCTCTGGCTCAAAAGAGCTGCACAATTTCCATATATGTATCTGATCTCAGCTCAAAGGAGGTAAATCTTCCATGCAGTGAGCAGAGATTTAGCTATGCATCCTGTGCTGATGTTAAGGGAAGACAAATGGGTACATCCCCTTGAAATGTACTTCAATTTATATCCTGAAAGGACCTGATTCTCACTTACATTAGGACCTCATCTGCATATAAACTTGCACTAGTTCATGGCTTTAAACTGATTCAGTTCAACTGGTGCAGGCCCATGTATACAAAGGGCTGAATTTAGGGGCAGGTGACTGTCAGGGGTACCGGGCTGAGGGGGGAGGTGGGGGGGTGTTGTTTTTGGTGTTAGTGACTCTGTGGAAAATAAAATGTGTAAAATAATGTCTTTCAGATATTCTGTACATAGATCCATTTTTCACTGATCTCCAGGGGTATGTCTACACTGGAGGCTCTGTTAAGTCAACTTAACAAGGTTGACTTTAAATTGACTCAAAGTCAACCTTGTTAAGTTGATTTAGAGAGTCCACATTGAAAACTCCTGTCGACTGTCTGCATCCACACTGGCAGGTGGTAGGCTGACCCTTCCTGGTGGGCAGGAACTCTGGGAGGGGGCCTGGAGGCCAATTAGTTCGACTTAATGGCTTTCCCTGTCAACACTGGCTTAAGTAGACTTAATAAAGTTGACTTAAGCATTAAGTCGACCTTAAGAGGTGATGTTATTAAGTCAACTTAAGGAAGCGCTTAAGTCGACTTAATAAAAGCCCAGTGTGGGCGCAGGAGTCTGTAGGTCGACTTAACCTTCCTTAAGTCAACCTAAGGCTCCTGTGTAGACCTACCCCTAGATAGGTCTGGACCTTTGTAGAATCTCTTTTTCTAATGTGTAGATAGCTTTGAGGATTCTGCTTACACTGCCAGTCAGTAACAAGTGGTATGAGTACAGATTTTTGAAGCTCAGGCTCATTAAAACACATCTTCCATTGACAATGGCTGGTAAGCCACTGAGATCACTTGCTATTTTATTTCTTGAAAATGCCATTTGCCAGTCTTTGGAGCTCTCTGATGCTGCGCTTCGGTTTGCAAGTGCAAAGGTGAGACAAGCAACCTTTCAAGATAAACACCTAGGGTCAATGTTATAAGGCTGGCTACAGTAACACTATTTAATACTATGCTGATGGCCAGTTCAGTTCTTGATGTTTTAGCACATTTCAGTTAGTTTTAAAATACTAAAGTTTTCAGGAGCTTAGAGGAAATAATATATATATATATTAATGTGCTTAAAGATGGCTTCAATAAATACAGCTGTATAAATCCTAGCCAATGTATCATCTTATATGACAGGGATAAAGCATGCATGCAAACTGTGCATCAAACTAATGAAATGGGCTACAAATGCAAGAAAGATATAAAACAAACAAGGAGTCCTGTGGCAATTTTAAAAACTAAAAATTTATCTATCATGAGCTTTCATAAGCTCATGCAATAAATAAATTTGTTAATCTTTAAAAGTGCCACAGGAATCCTTGCTTGTTTTGCTGAACTAGACTAACAAGGCTACTCTTTTGGAACTTGTCAATAAAAAATAAGGTGTTACAAATGCAAGGAGAATGCCCAAGATACTCCTTACCTGGAATACCATTTGGTCTAGAGCCATTCTTGTGTGGACATACTGGGGTTTGCAATTTATCAAGCAGTTGACTTCAGCTAAATCAGTAAAATAAATTTTTAAATCCACTTCTACTTAGGGATAAGCACATGGTTAAATCAGTTTAAAAACCTAATTTAGTGAAAGCACCTGTGAATTTGTCAATAGACTAGTCCTTCAGATTCTAGACCTCTCTGACCAAGTAAGAGGACCTTAAATGGGTGTAAATGGTGCCTTTATACTGCCAAAGTGATTTAAATAAGGGCCAATTGAAAATTAAAATCAGACCCTCTGTGTTTTCTCCCAAATCAAGTAATTTGCTAATCTGAGGGAGATAGAGATGATGTATCTCTTGTATACTGGGATGTTTAGGTTTGGCAAGAATAATAGGAGATCCCCAGTCTTCAGCTAAAATACATTGAGAAATTCAGGGGAATTCACTGGTTTGATAAAAGAACCAGAACTTGAACATAAAAGTCTGGCTCCCACTACTGCGTGAATCAAACAAAATGACAAGTTCTGTGATGTGCCCTAGTAGAAAGCCAGGATTTAATGAGCATAGGACTGTGTTCCTGGAGTAGCATGGGTGAAGCTTTCACTGCTTATATCTGATCACAAAACAAACAGCCCCAGCTGAAAACTAGCACCTTACACTCATTAAACCTGCTTCAAGGGGCTGGAAAAAGTAATCAGTCTGCCTGTAGGCACATTCGCAGGATAAAAAGTGGTTGGCTCAGTACTGATGGCCATTTCTTTGTCTCTAGGACCATTTCCTTGCTTGCAGTGAACTCAGGGTCAATACCTGCTAGTTGAATGACCCTGGGGAATATAGATGAGATTATTTAGGTTGCAGACTTGGGACTGGGACTGTTTCACTGTGCTTGTGAAGTACTTAATGCAGTGAGTCCATGTAGTGAAGCAGTATGGCCTTGCTTCAAGGCCAACACCATGCGCATCACTTGGTGGGCACGGGCTGGCCTGGGTATGACACCACCCACTCGCTAGAAGTGCACTGGTGGGACAGGAAGAGAAAGCATAAAAGCAAGGTCTTGTAGCACAGTCAGGTAAGAGCTGTTGGAAAAGTTTGTCTCTCCCCTGGCGCTGGGACACAAGCCCAACTATTGCACCCCGAGGAGCTGCCAGAGCTGCCTACCGACTGGACCCTGCCACCCGTGACCTGGAGAAAGTGACTGATGCTGAGGCCCCTGGGGACCCACTGGGGCTGCCCTCGTTCTAGCCTGTTTGCTGCTGTGCTTTGCCTGAAGGTGCACAGGTCAGACTCCTTGAGGTAGTATCTGGATACAGGCTAGCCCTTAGCAATTTACTGCCCTGCTGGGGGCCAAGGTGTACAGACCTCTGAGGGACAGTGTACCGAAGTGGTGTGGCCTCCTTCTGAGGCTGACACCAAGGGTCGACACCAATCTGCAAAAGTCCACTATCTCAGTTGAATTGTCTAGGTTTTAACGGAATATAAATAAATAAATCAAAGGAATTTCTCTAACAAATCTTTTTAGAATGTGACCCTGTAGTGCAAATTATCTTAGGACTGAACATGTCTGAGACAGAAAACATCTAAAAATCCCTTGAAAAAATGCACTCAAAAAATCCCATTTGCCTCAGCTTGAGTAAGATACCCTATTTAGAAAACACAAGACCATATGGAAGACTAAAAAAGCAAGAGTATCACTAGAGCAAGAACAGACTGACACTGCACAGACTCTAACACCCAAAACAGGACTTCTGAGATGCCCAGTGTTGAAGGAATACCCAGCTCTACACTTGACTTTCAGGGCTCCTACAGGGATTGAGACAAAATGTCAAGTTATTCCAGAACAGTTTACTTTTCACAAGAATGAAAGGAGACAGCTGTCATAAGGCTAAGCAGCAAAGGATCTGCTGGTAAAGACTGGCAGGTACCTTCTTTTGCTTCTGTATGATGCAGAAAGACAGCCTAGAAGGATTAGGAGGGAGGATTAATTTTTTTTTTATAAACCTTAAATAGCACGTCTGTTCCTCCCTGAAGGACTTGCTGCAGGTCCCAGTTTTATAGATTTATTCTGGTGATTACCTCAGATCTCTATTGAGGGAGGGGACATTTGGAAACTTTAAGAAAGACCGCTTTTTCTCCCCAAAGTTTATTATGTTCTGGAGTTACATAGGTATTAAAATAAAATTTAAAACCAGCTAGTTTTCAGCTGTGGCTTAAAATCCCTCTTTCACTTAACTGCTCAGTTCTCAGCCTCTCATCACCTTTGAAATAATACTATGTAGGTCATAGGATCATAGGGTTAGAAGGAATCTCATGAGGTCATCTAGTCCAATCCCCTGAAAACAAAAAACCAGGACCACTCTCACTAAATCATCCCAGCCAGATTTTTGTCAAACCAGGCTGTACATGTTTCCAAAGATGGAGATTCCACCACCTCCCTAGGTAGCCCATTCCAATGCTTCACCAGTCTCCTAGTGAGAAAGTTTTTCCTAATATCCAACCTCGACCTCCCCAGCTGCAGCTTGAAACCATTGCTCCTTGTTCTGTCCTCTGTTAATACCAGCAGCTGAGCTCCCTCCTCCCTGGAGAACCCCTTCAAGTAGTGGAAGGTTGCTATCAAATCCCCCCTCAGTCTTCTCTTCTGCAGAGTAAATAAGCCTAGTTCCTTCAGTCTCTCCTCGTAAGTCATGTGTCCAAACATCCTAATCATTTTTGTTGCCCTTCGCTGGACTCTCTAATTTGTTAACATCCTTTCTGTAGTGTGGAGCCCAACACTGGACACAAAATTCCAGGTGCAGCCTCACTAGCACCAAACAGAGGAGAATAATCACATCCCTCAGTCTGCTGGCAACACTCATACTGATGCAGCCCAATCTGCCACTGGCCTTTTTGGCAACAAGAGCACACTGTTGACTCATATCTAGCTTCCTGTCCACCATCACCCCAGCTCCTTTTTTATAGTGCCGCTACTTAGCTGATCAGTCCCCAGCCTGTACCAGTACATTGGATTTTTCCATCCTAAATGCAGGACTTTGCACTTGTCCTCGCTGAACCTCAAGAGATTTCATTTGGCCCAATGCTCCAATATGTCATGCTCTTCCTGAATCCTATCCTTGCCCTCCAGGGTGTTTACCATTCCCCCCAGCTTGGTGTTGTCCACGAATTTACCGTCCACCCATGAGGGAAGATTTATAATAATTTCCCAGCATGAAGCAAACCAAAGGCCCTAGTGTAGATGGTGTTGCTGTCATATTCAAGTCCTTGTCTAACCTACCCTGTTCTGAGCATGACTAGCTGATACAGTGATAAATACCAATAGCCTGTACAGACATTGACTTCTGACAGCATGACCCCAGTGGAGATGAAACTGCCAACACCAGCTGGATGTATTTAGAAAATTTGCTACCTGTAGAAGGATAAAGACAATTTGAATTACAATATTTTATACAAACAAAAACTAAAAATAAGCCAAGCAGGCTCTCTTGGTTTCACAAAATTATTTCATCTTCCACTATACAGCATAAAGCAGTTAACAACGAACTTAAGCCTGGGGTTGCACATTTGCTTTCAATTGCACTTAACACTTGAGGATCTCCTAGTATTTAAAAATGCATTTATTTAAAAGCACCAGTGTGCTTTTCCCAGTTGTCAAAGTGAGAAGTAAAGACCCTCTCTGTGCAGGAAACCTCCACCCTCTCCCAGGTGAAGGTGACATCTACTGGGAATGCAACAGAGTAATTTATAACAACCAAGTCTATGGCACTTAAAGACTAACTAATTTGTTAGTCTTTAAGCGCAAAAGGACTCCTTGTTTGTTTTGCTGAACTAGACTAACACAGCTGCCCCTTTGGAACATGTCAGCATGCAAGTCAGAGTAATTTATAGTCAATACGCTGTTCTCAAATAAGTTCCAGAGGGGTAGCTGTGTTAGTCTAATTGAAAAAAAACATTTAAAGAGTAACAAATTTATTTATTGCATGAGCTTTTGTGAGTGCATCAAGCATCTAATGAAGTGGAATTACACCTATAAAAGCTCATGCAATAAATAAATTTGTCAGTCTTTCAAAAAGTCTCACACAACTCTTATTTGTTCTTCTAAAACAGAAATTCAGGCAGGGTTTAGAGCTTGCAACCTGGGTTATAACTACCGCTATGATGCATTAAATATTTCCAGGGCCATTACAAGTGAATGAACTGGGCTGATCTACACTTTACAGATGAAGCTTTTTCACAGAGAGAAAGCAGTTGGAAACTAACTGCATTTGGTGCAGGATAATACATGATGTAGGGCACTGAAGCTGAACTTGGCTACTCTGACTGCCATTTCCGCAGACAAGACATGTATCCTTCTGTCCAAGTCCTTTATTGCTGTTATTGTCCTTCTCCTTGGTCTAGGTGGGCAACCCACTTGTGCCTCATATGGACACTGGCTTCTCTCTGGGATAGTGATGCCCTTTATTCTGCATTTGCACAGCACCTAGCACAATGCAAAGACTTTCAGGCTGCTGTAATACAAATAATTGTAAATTACATTTATGTCAGTGGAAGCTCTGCCACTCATGAGAGCAGGAACTGGACCCTACAGCAATGGTTTTCAAACTTAGGGTTGGGACCCAGCATTGGGTCATAGACCCTCAGGCACTGGCTAGCGGCACCCCTTGCTGCCACTGCCAAAAGACTGGAATGCATTGCTCAAAGATGTAATTGTTGGGTTGCAGCATCAATGATTTTTTTCAACTGGGTCCTGAGGAAAAAAGTTTGAAAACTACTGCCCTACAGTACACTTAATCCTGTCACCTAAAGGCCAGTAAGGACTGAACAAGAAAGAAGCAACAGGCCAAATGCTTCTGTAGCACTGATCTATTTACACTGGCAGTTTACACCAGGGACATCTGACCCAGTCCTTTTAATCTCTTAAATTTTCTTACTTCTTTCCTGGTTGGCTGCCAGGGCATTGTGCGCTACACAAAACAACAAAACAATGTTCAGCATGCCTGACACCACAGCCCAGCTGCAGATGTGTACCAGCTCCACTCTAACCTGCTTGGCATTTCAGATACCTCTCCTGGCCTGACCTCTGTCAATTTCCACCTCACAGCTCTCTTTAACAGTTTTTCGCATTGGTAATCAGCTTGGCTTAGAGCACTGAGCTTTGAAATCTTGCTGTTCAGGGAGAGATTTTAGCAGCACAAATTTTGAAGCTTGGTGTAAATTCCAGCCCTAATGACAGCCAAGGAACTAGTATCTAAATGACCCCTGTGCCTTTAAGAATTGGTACCTGAAGCTGTAAACTCTTCAGGCAATTCTTAAGCCACTGGCAGAGCACAGGATCACACCCCCAGATCTCGAATTTCACAGACGTGGTTGTCTGTAAAGCTACTGAGACGGCTGCTTGGATGGGAAGGAGTCCAGTGGGCCTGGATTCTTAGAAGTTTCCACCATCAGAACTATTAATATGAGCCTCCTGCATCTCTACTGTGTGGGTTACGCTAAACTCTTTATAGCGAACTCTCTGCATGTCACGGCTGGCGGTTTCCCCTTTCACTATTAACAAGCCCCTTGTGCGGCTGGAAGAATGACTCACCGTTCACAATGACTGGTTTATTTCTTACTTTTCCTTTCTCCCTCCTTGGATCAGGAGTGACAGAATATTCCAATAACAGGCTTCGAGATATAGAAAAACCCACCTTGAGCAACCACCCATGGGACCAGCAAAATACATCATCAGTAGGCAACTGGAGGTGGTCTTTACAAGGGAAATGGAATCTGTGCTGGGATCCCTGGCGATGCAGTCAGGCAGCTGGTTAAAGCAGGAACACCATCCCGAGGGCAAGTTTTACTGGCTAGTTAGATATTCCAGGAAGCTTGACTCATGAAATGGTAATCCATCTTCTTATGGCACACAGTAGAACATTCATCCTCGATGGTTTCATATCCATTGGGTGGAGAAGAAGGTTTCAAATCAGGTATAGAACAACCTGAGATCTGCACAGATCCACATGCTTACGATAGACCTTGAACCTCGCTATCGCTATTGTATCTTGTTGCCTGTCTTAGGCTGGACTATGACTTGGACTGTGGGTCTGGACAAGCCACTAAGAATCTCCTTATGCCACCACCTGAAGTCTGGAGGCACAGTTGGGGCTAGCTGCACACTTAGGCCCTCTCCAGAGCAGGTGGCTGGAGAGTGAGTGGAGCATTAGATCCTTCCCTGTACTTGCTAGCCGGTGTAGCTGACCCAGCACCATGGGCAAAAGGTAAGTACTGATGAAAGACATCCAACAGAGTAAAATATGACGGCTGGGAGCAAGAGGATGGCAGAGTGTGTGTGTCTGAGTCATAGCATCTCCTGACTGCAGCAGTCTCTCTAGCATCCCTTGCTCAGGGCAGCAACCTAAAGGCACAGTCTAACTCAGATTGAGACAGTGGTAGCATCTATGCAGTTTAAATGAGTTCTCTCTACTAGGCTATATTATGTACTGACCTCAGGTTTTATAATCTCACTGCATGCTCACTTTTTGGGAAATGTCAGAGTCACTTTGCAGAGTCACCCACATCACTCAGGACACAATGCATCTGACAAACTGGGTTGCAGCCCACGAAAGCTTATGCCTGAAGAAAAGTGTTAGTCTTGCAGATGCCATAGGACTTTCGTTGCTTTTGCTATAAACAGGCTGACATGACTCCATCTCTGGAATGTTCTTATACCACAAAATATGTAGTATTGATCTAGATCATGGTAACAGATGCCTTAGAAATCCCTGTGATAGACAGATTGGCTATGTCTACACTAGCAAATTAGTTCCAATTAAGGAATCATAGGGTTGGAAGGGACCCCTCGAGGTCATCTAGTCCAACCCCCTGCCAAAAAAAGCAGGACCACTCCCATTAGATCATCCCAGTCAGGGTTTTGTCCAGCTGGGCCTTGAACACCTCCAGAGATGGAGATTCCACCACCTCCCTAGGCAGCTTATTCCAATGCTTCACCACTCGCCTAGTAAGGAAGTTTCTCCTAATATCCAGCCTGGACCGCCCCAGCTGTAACTTGAAACCATTGCTTCTCGTTCTGTCCTCTGTTACTACAGAGAACAGTCGAGCTCCATCCTCCTTGGAGCAACCCTTCAAGTAGTTGAAGGTTGCTATCAAATCCCCCCTCAATCTTCTCTTCTGCAGGCTAAATAAGCCTAGTTCCTTCAGTCTTTCTTCATAGGGCTTGTGCTCCAGCACTTTGATCATTTTTGTTGCCCTCCTCTGGACACTCTCTAATTTGTCCATGTCCTTTTTGTAGCGGGGAGCCCAAAACTGGACACAGTATTCCAGATGTGGCCTCACTAGTGCAGAATACAGGGGAATGATCACATCCCTCGATCTGCTGGCAACACTTCTTCTGATGCAGCCCAGTATGCCATTGGCCTTTTTGGCAGCAAGAGCACACTGCTGACTCACATCCAGCTTCCCATCCACTATGACTCCCAGGTCCTTTTCTCCAGTGCTGCTATTTAGCTGATCATTTCCCAGCCTGTAGCAGTACATGGGGTTTTTTCGTCTCAAGTGCAGGATTTTGCACTTGTCCTTGTTGAACCTCATGAGATTCCTCTTGGCCCACTGCTCCAATTTGTCTAGGTCTCCCTGAATCTTGTCCCTGCCCTCCAGGGTGTCTACCGTTCCCCCCAGTTTGGTATCATCTGAAAACTTACTAAGTGTGCAATCTATCCCATCATCCAGATCATTAATGAAAACATTGAACAGAACTGGCCCCAGGACCGACCCCCTGGGGAACGCCACTAGTTACTGCTTGCCAACTTGACATGGAGCCATTGATTCCTACACACTGAAACCGTTGATCTAGCCAGTTTTCTATCCACCTTACAGTCCACGCATCTATCCCATACTTCCTTAATTTGCCAATGAGAATGCTGTGGGAAACTGTATCAAAAGCCTTGCTAAAGTCAAGGTATATCACATCAACGGCTCTTCCTGCATCCACAAATCCAGTCATCTCATCATAGAAGGCAATGAGGTTGGTCAGGCATGATTTACCCTTGGTGAATCCATGCTGACTGTTCCTGATTACTCTATTTTCCTCCAAGTGTTTCAGGATGGATTCTTTGAGAACCTGCTCCATGATTTTTCCAGGGATTGAGGTGAGGCTGACAGGTCTGTAATTCCCTGGATCCTCCTTTTTGCCTTTGTTGAAGATAGGTACTACATTTGCTTTTTTCCAGTCCTCTGGCACCTCCCTGTTCGCCATGAGTTTTCAAAGATAATAGCCAACGGTACTGCTATCTCATCAGCCAGCTCCCTCAGCACCCTCGGATGCAGTTCATCCGGCCCCATGGACTTGTGCACATCCAGCTTCTTTAGGTAGTCCCTAACCTGACCTTCTGTCACCAAGGGCCTCTCTTCTTCTCCCCAGTCTACCGTACCTAGTGTAGTGGGCTGGGAGCTGACCCTGCTTGTGAAAACTGAAGTAAAAAAAGCATTGAGCACTTCAGCTTTTTCCTCATCCTCTGTCACGAGGATGCCTGCCCCATTCAGCAAGGGACCTACACCATCCCTGATCCTCTTCTTGTTATTGATATACTTGTAGAACCCCTTCCTGTTATCCTTCACATCCTTTGCTAGTCGCAACTCCATTTGTCCTTTGGCCTTTCTGATTTTATCCCTGCAGTCCCGAGCAATGTTTTTATATGCCTCCTTAGTCATCTGTCCTAGCTTCCACTTCCTGTAAGCTTCCTTTTTATGCTTCAGCTCAGTGCAGAGCTCTCTGTTAAGCCACAGTGGGCGCCTTCCACATTTGCTGTGCTTTCTCCTTATCGGAATTGTATCTTCCTGTGCCCTTAGCAGGGTTTCTTTAAAATGCAACCAACTCTCTTGGACACCTTTCCCCTTCAGATCAGCCTCCCAAGGGATCCTGCCCATCAGTTCCCTGAGGGAGACAAAATCTGCTTTTCTGAAGTCCAGGGTCTGCGTTTTGCTTCTTTTCTTCTTTCCTTTAATCATCAACTTGAACTCAATCATTTCATGGTCACTGCTACCCAGGTTGCCATTCACTTCTACTTCCCTGATAAATTCTTCTCTATTTGTGAGCAGCAGATCGAGAGGTGCAAGGCCCCTCGTTGGTTGCTCCAGCATTTGTACCAGGAAGTTGTCCTCAACACTCTTCAGAAACTTCCTGGATTGCCTGTGCACTGCTGTATTGGCCTTCCAGCAGATGTCAGGGTAATTGAAGTCCCCCATGAGAACCAGGGCCTGTGCTCTAGAAACTTCTGTCAGTTGTCCATAGAATGCCTCATCCACCTCCTCCTTCTGGTCTGGTGGTCTGTAGCAGACACCTACCACAACATCCCCCTTGTTGCTTTCCCCTCTAAACTTAACCCACAGACTTTCAACTGGCTTGTTTCCACTTTCATAATGAAGCTCTGAGCAGTCATAGAGCTCCTTTACATATAGTGCTACTCCTCCCCCTCTCCTTCCCTGCCTGTCCTGCCTGAACAGTTTATACCCATCTATTGCAGAGCTCCAGTCATGCAAACTATCCCACCACGTCTCTGTTATCCCAATCATGTCATAGTTCTTTGACTGCGCTAGTGCTACCAATTCCTCCTGCTTGTTTCCCAGGCTCCTTGCATTTGTGTATAGGCACCTAAGATACCCGGCTGATTGCCCTACTTTCCCATTTTGATTTTCAATTCTATTCTATCTACCTCCCTGGATTTTCTTTTGGTGTTGACCTCCCGCACCTGCCTCAGGCATTAGGGCTTCATTAGAGCATTTAAGAAGGTTATTTGATTCCCCCCGCATGTTCCAACTACCCTCTCTTCTATCCCTGGAGTTACAGTCCCGGCACCCCCCAAGTTCCATCCCATCCCCCTGGTCTCCCACATTGTCACTTACCTGTGGGCTTTGGTCCCCTTCCCCCGTCAGACCTAGTTTAAAGCCCTCCTCACTAGGTCAGCCAGTCTGCGTCCAAATACGTTCTTCCCCTTCCTCGAAAGATGGAGTCCATCTCTGCCTAGCAGTCCTTCCTCCTGAAACAGCAACCCATGGTCAAGGAAGCCAAAGCCCTCCTGACGACACCATCTTCGCAGCCAAGCATTCATCTCCAGGATGCATCTGTCTCTGCTCAGGCCTCTACCCTTGACCGGAAGAATCGAGGAGAACACCACCTGTGCTCCAAACTCCTTCACCCGCGCTCCCAGAGCCCTGAAGTCACCTTTGATCTGCTGAGGATCACCTCTCGCAGTATCATTGGTTCCCACATGGATGAGAAGCATGGGGTAGTAGTCAGAGGGGCAGATGATTCTCGACAATCCCTCCGTAATGTCTTGGATGCGGGCACCTGGCAGGCAGCATAACTCTCGAGAGACCTTGTCAGGGCGACAGATGGGTGCCTCCGTCCCCCTCAGAAGTGAGTCCCCAACCACCACAACTCTACATTTCCTCCTAGCTGTGGTGGCTGTGATCCTCCCAGCCTTGGGGGTGCATGGCCTCTCCTCTTCCACCTCCTTCACCGTCTCTAGCACCGCATAACGATTCTTCACCACAACAGAGGGTGGGTTGTGGGCAGGGGTGGAGCACCACCTACCGCCAGAGGTAACCAACTGCCAGTGTCCTCCCCCTGCCACAGGCTCCCCATCCAGCTCCAGTGTTGTGGCAGTAGTCCCTGGCACCTGGATAGTGCCCTCCTTCTTGCACTTCTCCTTGTGGATGCTGTCGAGGAACTTCTCCAGGGTGTGGATACTCCTGAGCCGAGACACCTCCTCCTGTAACTCTCCCACCTGCCTCCTGAGAGATTCCACCAGCAGGCACCTGTCACATTGATTCATCTCCCCAGCCTGATCATTGGAGACAGGGAACTGCAGGCTGCAGTCCCTGCAAGTCCACACCAGGGTCTGGGTAGAGATATCTATGGTCAGGATGTCTGTCTGGCTACAGGAGCCTTAAGGAGCCTTAATTCAAAATAATACGAGCCCTGTCTCCACTAGGCTTTGCCTGGTTCAAACTAAAAAAATTTTAGTTTGAACTAAGCAAAGCTTTGTTTGTACTAGTTAGTTCAAATGTTTAGTTAGAACTCACTGCTTAGTTCAAACTTTAGTTTGAACTAACATGATGTAGTCATGCTAGTTTGAACTAAGTAAGTTTGAACTAGCAGTTAGTTCAAACTAACTGCATTTGGTTGGTTTGAACTAAAAACTAAATTTGAACTGCTTAGTTTGGACTAAGCAAGTCCAAACTAAGCTTTTAGGTGTAGACATAGCCATTGATTGATATTTGTAAATTCACCCATCCAAAGTCCTGGACACAGCAATTACGTAAGTGCCATGAGCAAATCTGGACATCCCAGGCCACTCCTACAGCTTTTGCTATTAGATGTCCTATGCAACATCCCAGTTAAAAGTCTCACACATGTAAGGTGCTTGGACCATTGGTTTGGCTGGTAAGATGCTGATGAGCTGTGCTGCTCTTTAAAATTTGTTGTTTTTTCCCAGTTGTAACTCTGGGCTAATACTGCCTGATACACACTACTTACAAAGCTAGCACAGCAGAGGAAGAGAACAGCATATTTCCATGACCTGGCATCTGAAAACATTTTAAAGCTAAAAAAAAAAAAAAAGAAAACAAAAAAACCACCCACCCCTGCTCTTATTGATGTGAAATGCAGCCCAGACGTCCCTCATTTAGCAGCCCCCAGTCAAGCGGTATGAACAGCATGTCCCCCCAGGTGTGTGACATAGGTTATGTTTGGAGGTGCCATGTCCACCATGTATGTGAGAGCGGGATCCAGACAGTTTGCCCCCTCTGCCGTGAGCTGGAAAGGAGTGCAGTGCAAGCAGTCTTCTAAATTAGCTCTTAGCATGCTGTGGGAAATGCAAGAAAATATGTCCCAACAAGCTCTTGTTTAGCTGTTAACACACTCTCTGCAGTTCCTTTCCAGTCCTAGTTAATTACTGAGATATTTGCATCAGAAGGAAGCTACATCTTTTATATCCAGCTAGTCTCTCCTGCCTGATTCACAGAGGGATGTCTTCGTGCAGAGTCTGTGATGCAACACTATGCTGGTGTGCAGGAAGGTTTTTTAAACCTGCTTTAGGCACCACTGAGTCCAACATGGTACCATGAGTTGTGAAACATCCAGATAACACAAACCCTCAACAGAAAATCTGTCACTGATTTTTCACTATAAAATGTGGAGACAGAGAGAAGGCCTGTTCTAATTTAACCACAAAATGTCTAGCAGGAAAACATAGTGTGCATGACTTCAAAGTAGCTTCATCACTTTAATAGGCAGGAGAGAAAGGAAAATAGCCCGCAAATCATTTTGCCAATTTCCAGTGCTATTAAATATAATCATCTCTACTCCCTTTAATCTTTGATTCTCTTCAGGGACCTGGCAACAAAGGAAGTGCAGTAATGAGAAGCAAAAGCAAGATGTAATTGCAGCAGAGAATGTAACCTCTCAAACACACTGTCAAACTGCAATAGACTGAACTTTTTATGGTAGAGGGACAGCAGATGATGTAGAGAGCTCAGGGAGTCCCATGGCCCAAAGGAAAGAGAGAGAAGAGTCCAATGCACCAGTGGCCAAGTCTGGATACCTTTAGTAACATGGGATAGTACTTGCTATTTGATTAATCACACTGGAATCAATGGCAACTGACCTTGCACTATATAGCATTTGGATTAAGAAACAGGACTATAAAAATCAACTTGGCAAATGTGAAATGGATGAAAAACTTGCTGATTGGTCTCAAAATGTGATTATATATGGGGAATTGGGACTGAGTAGGGATATTACCTCTTGACTTCAGAACCTGCCATATTTATCCTGTTATCCCAGCCTGTGAGGTAGTGTAGTCATCTAATTATTCCCATTCCACAGATAGGGAACAAAGGCACAAAGAGAGTAAATGACTTGCCCAAGGACAACAAACTCTATGGCAGGCTGGGAATTGAACCTAGGTTTCCCAAATCAGCACATGACTAGTTAGATAGTTGCTCACTGAATTCCATGATGGCAGGCAAGAGAACTCCACTTGGTGGGTTTAATTCAGTGTTATATGGATAGGGGACTTTCCTGAGTACTCCAACAGCAATGGTAGACCACTAATCATTAAAAGTAAATACACTAGCTACTAGAGTAGTTTACTGGAAAAGAGAGACCAATTTAAGGGAGACCTCACTGCAAAATCCAAGGACGTAAAAAAGTCATCCAGTCATCACACATTTCAATTACTGAGAGTTAACTGTAATTGAATGAGTTAAGAACTACAGTGAAGGTTAACTGAATTACAGCACTTAAAAATGAAAGTTAATTATGGAGTGTTTGCAAACTTCTCAAGCTGCTGCTTCCTCTTGCCTGTGGACAGATGGATATTCTTTCCCAATAGAGTTACTGAATTAGTTCCTAACTCAGTGCTTGTCTGCATGGGGGGACACAGGAAAATTAATCCAAATCAACTAAAATTGTGAATTTAAAGTGAATTCATTAAACTACATTAAACCTCTGTGTGAAAACACTGATTCAGATGTCACTAATTTGGTTTGCTTAAAATAAATTTACCAAAGACAATTTTAATGCCAACTAAGAGCATCAACCTGAGTTTAGCTAACCTCCTCTAAAAATTCATCCTTTTGGTTAATTTGAATTAATTTTTCCAAGTTTCCCTGTATAGACAAGCCCTAAAAAGTACAATGAGACAACAGCAGCAGTTCTCAGAGAACCACTGCTAGAAAGAGGTGCATAAAACTCCATAGCCAATGACTGTTACAGTGGAGCAGGGGGAAACCACTTGGGAATTATTCCAAGCAAGTTACTTGGTCATAACACTGGTGCATTTGTTAGGTACATCAGTTCAGATTTCCTATTGTGAAAGCTTCTGGACCTAGGAAACCCTAGAAATCTCTCTCTTCTCCTCTCCTCCCTACCTCGCAATCCCAATCTCTTCTATTTTACTACAGGAATCCTTCAAAAGCACAACGTTCTCACCAGGAAAGCCAGGCCTGACTCTCTAGCAGCAAACCTTCCTTTCATCCCCTTTCTGGCCTAATGTATTTTATAGGTAAAAGTACTAATTAAATAACTCAGAGTAATTGATCTAATAGATTAGCTATTATATGGGTACAGTCCACCACAACCCAGCCACTGTTTTTACTCTATTTAAACACAAGCAAATGTTTTTTTTCCTCCTGCCAGGGCTCACCATAATTTTTTCAGGCCTCAGTAAAATGCACCCTTCCCCCCTTGTGGGGCCCTGCCTCCTGTGTCCCTTCACACCAGCTGAGAAAGACAGAAAAATGTATCATGCTTTTTCAGCTACTTTTCTTATTTATAGAGGCAAGTCTTTTATCCAGGTTCCCAGCCTTACAATTAATTAATGCTTGATCCCAGTTCATTGCACTGGCCCATCAGACCAATCCCTCTGATGCTTTCACTCTTTCAACAAACAGTGGGCTGGCTCAGAAATATTGCAGCAACACTGCATCCAGTCATTTGGCCGTGGGCTAACATGAGATGGGCACAACACCCTTTGGAGCATCTTGTATAATGTCTTAGACAACCCCTTTGGCTGAGCTGCTTCTGATGGGCCCTGGCTACAGATGCCACCTATTTTGTAGCAGGAAGGAAGAGCTGCTGTACTCAGCATCTGGGTAATCTTCATATCAGGTGCACTTGGGTCTCAGCACTCTGCTGATATAGCTAGTGATCTTATAAATAATAGACTAAACAAAAAAGAGACAATATACAAGTCAAACAATCTTCTTAGGAAACATTAAACAGGATCTTTAAAAAGGCTTGGTGGAAAAAAAAAATCAATCTTTAAGCAAAAGATCAAATGCATTAAAGCTATTCCTGTAAGTAGGGGCTTTAATCAGCTAAATAATGTTTTGAAACAATAATATTTGAACAGGGTACCTTTTGGATCTTTAGTCCATGAAGTGCTGCATTACCAACAGATCTCTACATGATGTTGCAGCAATGCAATGGGGTTTAATCCCAGCTTTCCATTAAAGGCAAAGACCTCTTACAAACACTGAGTGCCCAGGTGTAACAGTCACAACTCTTTTAGCCCATTGACAACCGCTCTGCTGATTCTGTCTCCCTTCTGGCCTTGCACCTGAATCCTTCCTGCCAGCTTTCCCTAGTGCAGGGATTTTGTTTTGGCAGATCGTGTTCAGCCTGCACCCCACCTCAAACTGAGTATGGAGGGTAAGAGCCCCTGCTGTCAATACTCAGCAACTTGGAAGCGAATCCAGAGTGTGTTTCATTTTGAAGAGACAGTATGTTTTAGTAGACAGGAATGAGGAGGCAGGAGAACTGGATTTCATTCCTAACTGTACCAGTGACCTGCTGAGTGACATCAAGCACATCACTTCCCTTCTCCTTACCTGTTTTCCCCACATCTTCTGGCTCTTTGTGGCTGGGGTGATCTTACTGAGCATCAGTACAGCATCTGGTATAGCTGGGTTGTGATTGCAAATGGGGCTTCTAGCTGCCACTGGCAAACCTAACAGCTACAGCCTTTGAAAGTGGCACTGCAGAACTGAAAAGGCTGTTCAATCTAGGCAGAGGTGTTAATACAATGTCCTGCTGCTATTCAACCCTTCTCCATATCAAGATGGTGGCTCTCTAGGTCCTGAAGTCAAGACCAGAGGTTTTCAAGAGAGATGAATTTAAAGTCGGGCTGCTTCCCTGGAAGGGGATCCTTTCCCAACATGACCCTATATAGCAGGTGTGTCAAACTCAAATCACTATGAGGGCCGCATGCGGACTAGTAGAGGACCACATGAGGATTAGTATGGTAGCCTGAGGCCGCACCACTGAAACCTTTCCATACAATGATATTGCAAATATCGGTAATGATCATGTCATTGCAAGCCACAGGAAATAGCTTTAGGGGCCGCACGTGGCCCGTGGGCCGCGTGTTTGAGACCCCCGCTATATAGTGTCTGAGCAAGCTTCACCCCACCAGAAGGGTGGCATTTTGTGTACGAGATCATCCTTCAGTCTTCACCCCCAAATGAAAACTGTCCACCATCCATCGGGTCACAATTCCACCATCACCAGTCGCTCCGCCCCCACAGCCTAACCTGTGTGGTCTCCAGCCCCGACCCAGGGTCCCCCTCGCTCTGCCCCGCCACTCAGCTCAGCCCCGCCCTGCTTCAGCTCAGCTCTCAGGGCTGCCCTCCGGCTGCTGCTTTCACCTTAGCTGGGCCCTGCTCAGCTCAGGGCCAGGTGCTCCCAACTCACATGGAGGACAGGGCCCTGGCCCTGGCCCCCTCATTGGCCTGTCTGCCCTGTCAATCTGGCTGACCCTTGGGTGTTGGCCTCTTCCCACTGGACCTGGGGCCTATCCATCTCAGGGTCCCGAGTCATCTCTGTTCCTGCCCCCATTCTGCAGTGCTGAGCCATGGCCCAGCTAAGACCCACTAAGTTTCCATTTACCATGGGCTGACCAGCTCAAGCATCCACACTGCCTCTGGGGCAGGGAAGGAGCTATTTAGTCTTGGTGGTATGAGCCCCTGCTCCCACCCCAGCAGGTCTTGAAGAGGTGGGGAAGGAATTAGGAGCGAAAGTCAGCATGAGGTCCTTGTAGTCAGCATATGACATCTGGCTACAGCAGGGGTCTGCAACCTGCAGCTCTGGAGCTGCATGCAGCTTTTTGGCTGCCTCCTTGTGCCTCTGGGCCCCATCTGCCACAGGCACCCCCCACACACACACACTCCCTTACAGCTCCCGGTCCCCCCACCACCACACTCCTACGCCACCCCCTGCAGCTGGCTCAGTGCTCCCCTGCCACTAGGTGATCCCGCAGGGGACCCACTTCTGGTTCCAGGCTCCCCTACAGCAGATGTCATGCGCTGGTTAAAGTATAAACTGATGGCCCCAAAACCTCCCTAATCTCGAGGTTCCCTTCATACATATGATTATGGGGCATTCCACCCAATTTTTCTAGAGTTTGGAATGTGGGCCCCAGAACTCTGGCTCATCACATTTGTGGGGCACTGGAATGGCATTCCTAGGCGTTCGCACGTACCTTAACCCTGCCCTTGCCCAGCTTCCCTCCACCATGACCAGGAAGCAATACCCAGTGTGGCTCTCACAACACTTAGTTATTGAACAGATTTTTTTAAATGGCTCTTATCCTTTGGGTTGCCAATCCCTGGGCTACACTGATAATGTACTTCAAAAATTAACACAGATAACACCTTTTTTTCTATTACTGCTTCACCTATATACAGCTGATGACTTCACAGATACGTAGGAGACAGTGACCTCGTCCTCTTCCTGGGGCTCCATGCAGATCACATTCACTGAATACATGGAACAAGGTGGTGAGAATATTCTGATTTCTGGAGAACCCTTTCATTAGTCCTGTTACAATGAAGTGATAGAATTTCCTCCTCCATTACGAATAAAAATACAGTATCAGGAAAGCCATGCTCCATGATAAATCACAGAACCATGAACCAAGACCTGTTTTCGTCTTTCCAGTAAAGAGTATGTGAGTGTGACAGTGGAAACTTTACTGAGAGCAGCAGACTGTGTTTTCATAGGCCCACGCTGGGGGAAGTCTGAATGGAACAGCTCCCAGACAGCTGTTAAGAAAATATTCACCAAGGGAGTGCAAAAAGGAAGTGAAGCAATGCTAAACTTCATCCAGGCAGCAATTCTGCAACTTATTCAATTAACCCTTTCAGCAAGTAAACCAGCACAATTACCAAAAGATGGTGCTCCTCCTGCTGCAAGCTTGGGAAATGATTAAGACTGGCCACTTGTAAATTTACCACTTTCCAGAGGGGGAAAAAAGCCACCGATGTGGTCTGCAATTTATTTTGTACCCAGGGACACTGTGCTCTTGCCTGAAGATGCATTAGCATAATGGAAGTAAATGATTGGGTTGTTTGAAAAACATCCACAAGGAGTAGAAATGGCAAAGAACAGAAGTGATAGGATTTTGGGTAACCAGTAGGCTTAACTAACTTTGCCTAATTGTTTTTGGGATGATTAAGGATCCATGGAATTCCAGCAGCTGGTACATTAGTGGAGAGGAATATGTTTATGTCTTAAGAGATGTACTGAGCATGAAGTAGTTTGAAGCATTATTAGGGAAAGGGTCCATCATATAGTGCACATCCAGAGTGCAACTGTTTCTAAATCATCCGTCTGGAAAATCTCAAGTGACAAAGGTCAGCCATTCCAACCAAGGAAAACTGAATGGCAGAGAGCTGGGAAATATATTGGAACTACACAATGATGGCTTAATTTGCTGCAGTTAGAAAGGTGAACCAAAGTATGCTAAAAATCTACTCTAACAAAATATCAGTTCTCTCTTTAAAAGACGCATACTGTATTTAGAAGTCTTACCATTAGCTCTTCTATAGAGTTCAAACACATTACAAAAACGTTAGCTGAGTATCATGATTTTTTATGCTAGAGATGGGGAAGCTGAGGCAGAGAGATAATGTGCTTCATCTGTGACAATTTTGTTTCAGAGCTGGCAGCAGAACCCAGACCTCACAGCTCACAATCCAGCATGATATCAACAGCATGAACCTGGCCCCACAGAATATGGCTGTTGTTTGGGTTCTGTTTTTTCTTCCCAACACCTGAATTCATGTAAGACATATGTCATCTTCACTTCAAGTTAGCGTTGTGTGGGACAAAGATAACAGACTAAGTCATCCTGTTGGAAATGCACTTCACATAAGCTGACCTTTTCTAAAACCTGGAGAAAATTGCACCTCTGCCTACTTAGTATCACAAAGTAATTCCTCTCCCCTCCATCCCCACCCCACCCCCCAGCACATTCAGGTTGCCTATGCTTTGAAAAGCAAGTTAATTTTAATGCAGATGTAACTTTTCTCTCTCTCTCTCTCTCTCTCTCTCTCTCTCTCACTCACACACACACACACACACACACACACACACAGGTGTGCGAGGACAAATACAGCATCTCTAGAGTGCAGCGTTTAATTTTATTTTTTAGTCAGCCGACTGTTGTGTGGTTATTACACTGTGGCTAGAGGTAATTTCTGCTGAGCATTCAGCATCATAGAATATGCTCTGTGCTTTTGCCTATTTAGTTATGAACTAAACTGGGGTATTTCTCCAATTCCAGGTCCCAGACAGGAAGGAAAGTGGGCAGTGCTTGAAGATTCTTGCATTTTCACAGATCATGCTTATGTTTAACACACTCCATTCCCAGAGCAGCCAAAAATCCATTTGCTACAGTCTTCAGGCATATGTAGCTCCCCTAGGGACCAATCCGTGCACAAAGAACCCTTGCTAAAAGTTTAGTGAGGTCATATGTCTGGCAAATCTAATGGCAACAAATTAAACTACTTTTTTAAGAACTTGGCTTAGGGTTTGCCTTGGAGATCCAAAACAAAATCCTTAACCCCTAGTTGTCCTCATGAGAGTCTCACAAAACAATCTGCAAAACAAGTCCTTCTCACCCTATATAAAGGTACATTTTGTAACAAAATTACAACATACTCCCTTCCCTCACTCATCTATTCAATTATTTCCTAAAGCAGTAGTTTAGTAAAGTGACCACCGCAGATTTTCCAACACCATGAAAATGCTAAATTTAAAAATCAGTGTAGATTGAAATCACTTCCAGGGGAGATTTTTTAAAGATACTTTGTTAATCTGAGTGAACGGAAATCTGGAACTACACTGGTAATGGTAAATGTGGAATTTCCAAAACTGCCTCACTGACTTAGAAGTCTTGTGGCAGATCAAAGGCACTTGTGTTTCTAACTCAGGTACTTTTAAGAATACAGCCTTTAATGCTTAAAAGTAGAATTTATAATATATTGATCAAAAGTATTTTGGATTGAAACCTGAATAGAAAGCAACAGTTTCAAATCATGTGTTGTAAAACATGTTTACCCCATCATTATTCTCTTACTCCAATTATTTAATACAAGTTGTGTACACAAACACACACATACCCTTTTGAAATTTGTTTACCTAAAAAAGGGAAAAAGCCTACAAACATTATAACCAAATTGCTTTTATTAAAAGCCTCCATTAGAAAGACTATACCAATTGTTTCCAAGTCTCCAAGACAATATATTTGTTAGTAAGAACAACACAAAGTTACATTTTATAGTGTTTTCATGGAAAAGCAATTAAGGGAAATCAAGAAACTCAAGGAAATTGATATCTAACTTTAATAAAGCTTAAACTCTTTAAGGAGTGTTCCAAGACATTTGGGTTCCATTGAAAAGATCCAATTACATGTTCTCATTGCATGAAACCACTTTCTATTTTAATATCATTTCTGCTGATCAAATTAGATAAGTTAAGGAACAGCCCTCCTCCTTTAAAAGCATATTTTCCTCATTTAAAAAAAAAGGCCTCTCTCTAACAGCAGCAAAACACTATGGGGACTTCACTGAAAATGATGTTATGGTTTTGCAACAGGCCATTGGAAGCTTCAAGAAAGAATAAAAATATGGTTGTTATGGGCAAAAAAATATCTCTGGATTGATTCCAGAAGAAGAATTTAAGTGAAAAGTAATGATTTCTCAGATTTAAAGCTTGGAACTGGAGAAAATAAGCACTTACCATATATACTCGGGTATAAGCTGATCCAGGCACAAGCCGACCCTCCAATTCTGAGCACAAAAAAGAAGCTAAAATGGGTGACCCACGTATAAGATGTGGTCCCCTTTTGGCCTTGGCCCCTAACCCCCCACCCACTGCTGCTGGCTTCCTCTGGAGTTTCTGACAGCTTCCCTACCCCAAAATCTCTGCTGCTGTTTTTTCCTTGCCCCCCTGTTGTCCATTCCTCCCTCCTGCTCTGCCCTTTCCTCACTTCTGTCACCCCTGCTGCCCCCTGCTCTGCCCTTTCCTCACTGCTACCCCCCTGCTCACCTCTCAGTTTCCTGCTGCTGCCCCCTGCGCTGCCCTTTCTTCACTATTGTCCCCCTGCTCTGCCCTTTACTCACTGCTGTTACCCCTGCTGCCCCCCCCCGCTGCTGCCCCCTGCTTGCTTCTAATTTACCTCACTGTTGCCCCCTTGCTCCCACCTGCTCTGCCCTTTCCTCACTTCCACCACCCCTGCTGCCCCTGCTCTACCTTTTCCTCACTGCTACCCCCCTGCTCACTTCTCAGTTTCCTGCTGCTGCCCCCCTGCTCTGACCTTCCCTCACTGCTGCCCCCTGCTCTGCCC